>PVKE010002950.1:35729-77144 GCA_004027555.1 Craseonycteris thonglongyai
GCCTGGGGACGAGCCCGGAGGCCCGGAGTCTGGCCTGGGCCCTGGTCCGGCCCCTCCGTCTTCCGCAGACCCCTGCCCGGCCCTGCCCCCGGGTGAAAAGGCTGGTGGGCTGCACAGGCCCCTGGAGGGAGCTGCTCTGTACCTGGGGGGGCACGTGGACCAAGAGGGGCGCGCGCTTGTACCCTCGCTGCATCCTGCCGCCTCACTGAGCTGCCCCCACTGGACAGGACTGATGCCGAGGGGAGGGGGCTGCCGTGGACCAGGCCCCCCGGGACCCACCGGGGTGGGGGGCACCGTCAAACCAGCCTGTCTTTGGCACCAGGCAGGAAAGGCGGCCGTGGGGTGGCTCAGGCTCAGGACTGGAGGGGACCCCCACCCGCTCCCCAGGCCGGGCTCTGGGTAGAGCTGCAGGGGGGCGCAGGCCGGGGCAGCCGGAGGGTCCTGCCCGGAGGTCCTGCCGCAGTGGGGGCCTGCCTCCCCTCGGGAGCAGAGCTGGGGCCCCGGTGGGCGGGGAGGGGTGTCGGCAGCCTTGGGGAGCCCGGCCCGAACCGGCAGCTGCACCTGCCTCGGTGGGTCCAGCAGGGTGGTCTCACGTCTGCGGTGACCCAGGCCCAGGGCTGGCGGGACCCCACCTCGACCCTCCCAGCCTGGGCTTGCTCAGCGGCAGCCGGGTCACAGGCGTGTGGGACCGAGGAGGAGGGTCTTCCAGGGTCCTCGGCCTTGTCCCTGGGCTGCGGCCGCCTGGCCTGGGCCCATGTGAGGCGTCAGGCCAGGCCGGGGCACCTCTGGGGACACTGGCTGGGACAGAAGGGGGTCACGGTGGAGCCTCCCCCAAGAGCAGCCGGGGAGGCAGGGTGGTCGCCCCCGGGGGCTGGGGCCCCAGCTCTCAGAAGCTCCCTGGCGGGTCTGGGTGGGGACCAGAGCCCCTCGTCTGTTGGGCTGGTGGCCACATCCCTGACACCCCGCGCTCCCCCGGCGCCAGCATCAGGGTCCGCCCCGTGCTGCCCGGCTGTGCGGCCCCGCGGGCCCGCGCCTCAGTTTCCCGTCTGTGAAAGGAGAACCACGCACGGCCCCCCGAACAGCCACTCTGGTCCGGGCCGTGAGCTGGGCAGGGAGCCCCGGGCCACAGGGCGCCTGTCGCCCCACAGGGCCCGGCTCCCGGGGCCCCCCGCCCCCCGCCCAGGGCAGAGCGGCCGTGCCCGGCGTCCCCATCTGGAAACAATTGCGCCTGTGGCCCTCAAAGATATAATTAAAATATATTGGGTTTTTACGCTGCTCCGCTGGGGCGGGTCCAGGCTGGTCATGAAACCGGATCGCGCTGACGTTGGCACGGGGAGTGCCCGCATCACGGCCCGCGCGGGGGGCCAGGCCACCGCCTCAGGGGCCCCCCGGCCGCCTCGCGTCCCACACGACCCTCACGTGGGGGCGTATCCTGTACCCGCTGCCCCCAGGCCCTGGGCCCGGGTCCTGCCCAGCCTGCCGGCCGCCGGTCAGCATCGCTGGCCTGGGTAGCGGGTGGGCAGCGAGGGACGGCCCAGGGTCCTCCCCCTGGGCTCCCAGGAAGCCCCCCTCACGCCAGGGGGCTCCCCTCCCCTATACGCCCCATCTGTGAGGTCCTGGGGCCATCCTGGCCCCCCAAGGAGTGTGTGGGCCCCGGACAGACTTGGGGTGTAAGAGCCTCTCAGTAGGGTGCCTGCCCGGCCCCTCCCCCAGCCCAGGGTCCAGGGCCCTGAGCAGAAATGCCCGCCGGGGCCGTGGGGGCTGGGTGGGTGCTGGCCAGGCTGCCGCCGCCGCCTCCAGGGAGCCCTCCCGGCCTGTCCCCACCCCGCCACCCTCAAGCGGGGGCCGCCTCCTGGCCCCTCCGCGTGGGGCTGCCCGTCAGCCTCTCTCTGGCCTGGCTTTGGTGTTCGGGGGGCCGGTCCGTGGGGGACAGGCCTGTCGTGGGCTGTGGGTGGTGGGCATGCTGGGGAGGGCTCAGCCGGACGGACGGGCAGCAGGCGGCAGAGGGGGCAGCGGGCCTGGCGGTGGGAGGGCTTGGCTCCACCAGGTATCGTCCCTGTCACACGGCTGCTCTCGGGGGACAGCTGTCCCTCCTGCAGAGGCAGGGCCTTTGTTTTGGGGTCTGCGGACTCGAGTGTGTGTGGAGGTGGGGTACAGAGCCTGGCCGTGAAGGAGGGCGCAGCTAGAGAGAGAGGCTCTGGCCTGGTACCCCGGACCCCTGTCCCCGGCCCTGTGTCCCTCTGCCCAGAGCCCTCACCCACCAGCCTCGCCGCTGGTCTGGGCGCCAGGGGGGCCCGAGGAAGCTGCCCCGGCCGCAGGCCTTGCCCAGCCGTCCCTGCCCCGGGGAGGGGCCCGGGCTGGGCAGGCGGGGCACCCGCGCCGGACACGCCCGGGCTCGGGACAGGGGCACATTCCTGTCTTCTGAGCCGGTGGGGAGGGGGTTCCCAGAAGCGCCCAGGAGGTCTGGCGTGCGGCCCGCAGGGACAGCCCCGGGCGCTTCCTGCTTGGCCCCAAAACCTCCGGACAAACCCGTCAACCACAGCAGCAGCTGTAATCGCCTCCCGGCGAACTCCGCCGGCCCCGGGGCCCCAAAGCGGCTGCTCCCTGCCCGGCCCCCGCGGGCCAGCCCCACACGGGCACGCCGGGGCGGGCGCGGATCCCGCCCGCTCGCCTGGCCCACGGCGCGGGGCTCCCCCAGGGGACACGCAGGCCCCCCGGCAGCCAGAGGGGCCCGCACTTCCGGCCCCGACCCGCCTTCGCCGCCTCGCCCAGGACAGAGGCCCCCGCAGCACCCGGCTCAGCGGCGACTTCATCTCTGAAGTCCCTCAAGGCCGGGCTGACCCGCGTCCCGCGCCCCCCGGGGAGGGTGGGAGGGCAGCCCGGCCGGGCCCGGCCGTCGGGGCCGCATCCGCAGGTTCTGGACGCTGAGCCCACGGGTCTGGGGTCGGCTGCGGGGGTCCTCGCGGCCTCCCCGGCGCGGCTCTGACGCAGGACGCGGCCTGTCTGAGGGGCAGTGGTAGGAAGCCGCCTTCAAGGTGATCTCGGTGCCGCTGTCGGGGGCGGGGGGCTGTCTGCACCCCGTGGGTGCGGGGTCCAGGGCCAGGCCCCTCCTGGGTGGGCTGCGGCCACCGGGGCCGGCTCCCTGCTGCTCGGCCTTGAACATGGCCGGGCCCAGGTGCGGCGGGAGCTCCGCAGCCCAGGAAGCTAAACGGAGGCGTGAACCTCCACGGTGTGGGGTGGGCGGCACAGGGGACCCCACAGGCACCTACACCAACCCCCCACGGCCCTGTCTCCCCCACGTGCTCTGCATTGGACGGTTTCACCTCCACCGGCAGGAGCGGGAAGGGGCTGGGCTGGCTGTCCCCAGCGGTCCCCAAGGGCCTGGGAGGAGAGGACGCCGTCTCGTCTGCACATGGTCGTGTCAGTGAACCCACCACCAAGTGGGAAGCCCTCCCGGGGCCTCAGGGTCCCACTGCCTCTGGGACTGATGGCGATGCTGGGGGTGGGGGTCTCACCCAGAGCCAGCGCCCTCCCCGCCCCCGGCACCCCAGGCCAAGCCCGGCTGCGTACATGGGGACAGAGCGCCGTCTGGTGGCCCCTCGGGCTCACTGCGACCCTCCGGCTGCCTCGCGAGGACCCTCCCGACTCCCGGGGGGTCCGGCCTACACGGGGGCTGCACCGGAACAGCCCCCAGAACACCCGGCCCGGCCCCCACGAGGGACACACACACGCACGGCCGGCACCTCGGCTGCAGGGGAGGCCTGGCTTCCAGCCCCGGGCTCCGCGATGAGGGGCTCACACGCTCGCCCGTCAAGAACACACAGGCACGCGCCCCCCGAGCGGGTTCGGGGCCCCCGGGAACCCCGCTTAGTGCAGCCCCCTGCGGCCAGGCCCTCCCCACCCAGGGGGCCACCGGGCTGTCGCCAGGAGGCGGGACCTCTGGTGGCCTTTGTGTCCTGGCGGGGAGGGTCCCAGAGGGGAAGGACGATCAGCACAGAGGAGCCCAGGCCCCGGGACCCCCAGGTGCCCACCCACCCACGCTGAGGCCCAGGCCGCTGGGGCTGGACTTGCTGAGCTGGCTGAGCCGCTGCCAGGTCCACACGGACCAGAGCTCGCGGGGGACAGGCCAGCGCTGCGGGGGGGCCCGCAGGGGGGCCCGTTGCCCCCCGAGAGGCTGGGCACGCCGGGGGCGGGTCTGGGCCCCAGCCTGGCGGGCTGGACCCTGCACGGGGCCCCTTGAACTACCCACGGGGCACAAGGTCCCACCTGCTGATTCTTCAGGAGTGGGGAGCACCCCACAGACACCCAGCTGCCCCCAGCCTGGCCCGGGGCCCGAAGCTCGGGGGTTCAGCGATGGTCGAGCGAGTTCTCAGAGGGGCAGGGGGCACAGGAGGGCAGGGGGCACAGGGGGTGGTGACAGACACCTGGCCGGGGCCTCAGACCACACGCCTTCCCTTCTGTCTGGCGTCTGCGTGTCCCAGGCCGGGGGGTCCGCGGGCAGTGCCCCTGGGGGAGCGCCCGGGTCCTGGCCAGCAGCCGCCTCCTCGCCGTCCCCCCACGGAGACGGCTCTGGTCTGTCCCCTTCCAGCAAGGGCACTGACCCCGTCCTGGGGTGCCACCCTCGTGACCTCCCAGAGGCCCCACCCCCACACAGCAGGCATGCCGCCGGCTGGTTAGGGCTCTGGCTCCCGAGTTTGGGGGGCGGGGAACTTCAGTCAGGGCTGGGGGTCTCGGTCCAGGCCCCTGAGGGCCCGGGCTCACGCCAGGGGGCAGGGGGCAGCGAGCCTCCCCTCCTATGGGCCGGGAAGGCGGGCGGCCCCCCAGGACAGCCGCGATCCGCGTCTGAGCCCTGGCAGGAGGCCCCCTGCCCCCGGCGAGGTCCATGTGCAGGAAACGCGGGGGGCGGGCGCCCCGGCCGGCCGCTGTGTGCCCGGCGTGGGTCATGTTTACCCACGGAAGGCCAGTGCCAGGGGCCCCCGCCCGGCCCCGCGGCCCCGCGGCTCTCGCTCCAGGATAAACAGCCATTCAGCCGCACAAGGCGCCTTTGTCCACAGCGGCTCCCGGCTCAGGACGCTGCCCGGCGGCCGTAGCGGGTCCAGCGCCCGCGTGGCCTTCTCCGGGCCGCGGCCGGGCCCGGCTCTGCGAGGCCCCAGCGGGGGGACAGGCACCCGGCCGAGCTCAGTGGCCAGACAGGCTGGGCGGGGGCAGGGGTGCCCCGCAGAGCAGTCCTGACCCAGCGGACAGAAGGGGGGCCCTGAGCCCACCTGAACCCCAAACCCTGACCCCCGGGCAGAGGCGTGCTGCCCACCCCAGCGGGCACAGGGCCCCTGACCAGTCCTGTCTGTGGCGTGGACCCCGACAGGCTCCTGGGGACCCCTCAGCTCCTCAGCGTTCCTGGGAGGAAGTGCACCCCGTTTCTGTCTAGGGGTGGGGGTGGGATGGGGGGCTCCTGTCCAAGGGCTGGTAGAAGGGGTGCCGGGGGGGACAGGAGTGGGGGCAGGGAAGGGGCGACCTTGTTTGAGGTGGGGGGACTGCCTATTGGGGTCACGTCTGCCCCTGTGGGGGTGCTGAAGCCGAGCACCCTGCCCAGGGACAGAGTGGAGTGGAACTTGGGGGGCGGCTTGGGGTCTGAGCCCTGAGCAGGGGTGCAGGCTGGTCAGCCCGCCGGGAGGAGGCTGCGGGTGGCATCTGCGTAGGAGGGTCCCTGATGCCCAAGACGCTTTGCTGCAGGTCCTGCCCCCCACCCGCCGCAGCCCTGCAGTCAGGGCGGCACAGCCGGGTCAGGACCGGCCGGCCCGCAGCGCCTCCTGGTGGCGGCTGGGGGGCACCATGGCCGGGCCCAGGTCCCTGTGCAGGGGCCCCGCCTGCCCGACTGCGAGAAGCTCCCCTTTTTGGGGTCCCCCCCAGGCCTGAGCGTGAGCACTGCTCACCTGTGACCCGCGCCCTGGTGCCCTCTGTCTGGGCCCAGCAGCGCCGGCCCGCTGGACCCGGCTGAGGTGCAGAACCCCGGCCGCCGTTGCTGGGTCAGGCGCTCGGGCTGGCTCTGGGGGCCCAGGGGTCCGGTCAGCCCTACACCTGTCCCTGCCCCGGGGCTGGGGTCCCACCGCTGCCTGCTCAGGGGGGCTCCTGAGGCTGCCTCACCCCTGCATGTGCACTGCCGGCCTCCCACCCGGCACCGTCACGTGCTGAGGAAGCGACGGGTCAGGACGGGGCTCAGGCCAGCGTCCGGGGGCCCAGTGAGAGCGTGACAGGCTCCCCGCACGCTGCAGGCGTGTGCGTGTGCGTGCTGAGATGCAGCTGGTCGCCCCCGAGCTCTTTCTACTGCGAGCCCCTGGCTTTGAGGTGCCGCCCTCTTGGAGCTTTCTTTTATCTTTGTTTTTATTTTTTTATTGTTTTTGCCAGAGGGAGGGAGGGATAGAGAGACAGAGAGAGAACTGAACTGGGGGAGCTCCCAGTTCAGCATATGGTTCCGCACGGGCCGGGGCCGGGATTCGATCCTTGGTCCCCAGGGCTGCAAAGTGAGCGCTTAACCCGCTGAGCCGTCCCAGCTCCCCCAGCTTGTCACGGGCAGTCTGCTCAGCCGGGTTCTGCACAGAAGTGGGGCCATCCCTGCCGCGTGCACCCTGGCTGTGGAGGCCGTGGGGCGGGGGGCTGACTAGTTGGAGACTCTTTTCCTGGGGGGGTCTCTCTCTTAGGCTTCACGGGATTGGAGGCCACCGTGTGGTGGTCACCGCTGCCCTTGGCATCAGGTGCCCACAACCACCCAACGCGACACCACCTGGGCGAGAGCCCGGCAACAGCAACACGGGCCGCCCGTCACCGTGCCGGCCTGTCTGTGACGGAAGACGTCACGAGGCAGATCCCCCGGGCCATGTGGCTGCCCCTGAGCTGGGGGCCAGGAGGGGGCACAGCTGGCGGCCACGGCCAGGGTGGCAGAAGCTGGAAGCCTGTGTTAGAATCGAGACCAGGGCAACTCCAGCACTTCAACTTGAAACTTTATTTAGTCTTTGTAAAGAAATCTAGTTTAAAAATGAGCTGAGGTTAGAAGAACACAAACCTGACAGACAGACAGACAGAGAGACACACACAGGCAGGGCCGGGTCAGGTCCCCTCCATCTTGGAGATGAGGTCGTCACAGATCCTGGTCAGCTCCTCGTTCTCTTTCGTCTGCAGGAGAACAGACCCCATGGGCCCCACCGCTCAGACGCGCAGCCCCGGCCCGACCCGACCCGGACGCGGACGCGGACGCGGGGCCCCAGCAGCCCGGCCGGCCCACCTTCTGCTGCACCGTCTCCTCCAGCGAGCGGACGCGCATCTGCTCCTTCCTCAGGTTCGCCTGCAGGGCGGCGGCCTCGGCCTGGGCCCGGCTGCACAGCTGCGCGATCTCCTCGTTGGCCCTGCGGAGGGGGGGGCTCAGCCGGCGCCACCCGGGGGGGCCTCAGCCCACGGCCACCCCTGCCCCCCGGGGCCCTGCTCACAGCCGCAGCTTCTCCTCCGCCTGGGCCTTCAGCGCCTGGTACCGCTGACCCTCCTTCTCCACCCTCAGCACGTGCTCCTCCACGCACCGCTTCAGGGACTCCTCGTTCTGCGGGGCGGGTGGGGGCGGGTGGGGGTGGGGGCTTCAGTTCTGGGCCCCCAGCCAGGCCCTGGGAGGTCAGGGAGACAGCACCTCCCGCTCTCCTTCTGGAAGAGGCCCCTGCACACGCGGGTGCACACACACAGCACACGCGGGTGCACACGCAGGTGTACACACTCACACGCACGGCCCAGGCCCCCCTCCCCGGGCACCTCCTGAGCCCCCGCAGGGGCAGCCCGCCTACCGCGCAGTAGCCTTTGATCACGTCCTTCTGCTTCTCAAAGCGCTTGAGCAGGTCGGAGAGCGCCTTCTCCATGGAGCCCAGGTCTGCGCTCAGCTGCTGCTTCTCCTTCTGCACCTCCTGGATCTCGGCTCTGGCGCGTTCCTTCTGCCTCTGCGCCTCCTCTGGAGGGACCAGCGCGTGGGGTTGGGGGGCGGCCTCCACAGGGGGACAGAGGGCTTCTCCCCCCAGAACCCCCGACCCTGAGGGGTGAATGGATGCGGGCGGTGCCGACAGCCCAGGACCCGCGTCCTCGCCCGGGGTGGGCCTGGCGCTCCCCCACCCCCAGCCCGACACCCAGAGGCCACAGCCGGATGTGTCCACATGGGGGCGCCCGGTGCTCACCCATCTCCTGGTACACGACCTTCTCAAACCCTTCCATGATCTTCCTGTGGGGGGAGTGCACAGTGTGTGGGGGGCACGAGGTGCAGCCCCGGGTGTGGGTACAGCCGCCAACGCCACGCACAGGCCTTACCCCAGCTCCTGGTTCTTCTGCAGCAGCTCCTGGCACCGGCTTCTCAGCTGCTGGTTCTCCTGCTGCAGGGCCTGCACCTGCAGAAGGCACGCCGAGTGTGCCAGTGTCCTCCCAGCCCGGGGGCGAGGGTCCTCCCCAGGGGGCGTGGGGTCCAGTCCTCCCAGCCCCGTCCCCAGGCTGGGCCCAGTGGAGGGCAGGGGCCCATGCTTATAAGAGGGCAGGTGTGTGGGCCGGGGACGCCCATGCTGTAGGGGAGGCCCCGAGGCAGAGAGCATGACACTGGGGCACTTGGGGCCACAGCCCTGCCAGGAGTCCTGCACCCACAGGCCGGGGTGGGCCAGACACCCAGGTTCGTCTGCCTCGTGGGAGCCAGCCACCCAGGTTGGGAGCCCCTGGGCCGGCCACAGGCAGGGCAGTGACAGGCACCCCGTGCACACGCCTTGTCCTCACCGCTGCGTCCAGGTCCCTCTGGCTGTACTGCAGCACGTCCACAATGGGCCCCACGGGCAGCAGCGGGGCCCCAGGCTCGAGGACACAGGCAGGTGGGCCCAGCACCTGCAGGGCAAGACGCCAGCTGGGCCCCGGGCACCTCGCACGCTCCTGACCTGTCGTCCGGGAGGCTCCCGGGACAGTGGCCAGTGACAAGGGACTGTCATGCACCCCCAACCCAACCAGCCTCCCGAGGCCTCAGATCCCAGGACGAAGACCCAGGACGAAGACCCGGGCCTTTACCAGGCACGCGGGGCACACGCGGGGGACTCACAGGGACGTCCAGGGCTCCTGGGAAGTCGAGGTCCACCAGCACAGCCTCGGGGGTCCCCGAGGAGGGTGTGTCCCCAGCCTGCGCACTAACACGAGACAGGAAGAGATGCGTGTGGGCCCCGGGCCAGCGCCCCAGCCTGAACCCGCCCTCCCAGAGCGAGGGGCGCACAGAGGGACAGGCAGGGGGCTGGCTCTGTCCCGCCCCCATCACTGACCGTCCTGGTCAGACCCTCCCATCGCTTCTTCCTCCACGTCACGCGTGAGGCCGGCATCACCCTCCAGCACCCGGGGCTCCACCGAGCCCGCTGTGCAGGGCTGGGTCACGGGCAGACCCTGAACCGGGCGCCTGGCAGTGGCACTATGCCCGTGCCAGGGGTACCTGTGGGTCTCAGCAGCTGCGGGCGCCGGTCTCTGAGGACTGTCCTTCAGGAGCGGGTCAAACTTGAGGTACAAGGACTGTTTCCTCAGGGCCGACTCCTTAAACTGACAGGTGGGCCCGTCAGCAGGCTCCCCGGGGTCCCCAACAGACAGCTAAGTGTGAGGTGATGGATGGGCCCGGGGGTGACAGCGTATGGTCAGACGCCTCGGGAGGGGCTGGGAGAGGGCTATGCGGGGACAGGGGACAGGGGACAGGGGAGACCAGGGCAGTCACGGCACAGCTGGGTCAGCACCTGGACCAGCAGACACTGCGGCCGATCAGGCTGAGCAATGAGGCTGCAGCCGTGGGAGGGTGGCATGGCCGCCCTGGACACACCCATGGGGAAGCGGCCACGCACGTACCAAGGACGTCCCAAACTGCTCCAGGTAGTCTACGTCAGCGCCTGTGCCTAGAACTGAGAGGAGAGGAGGCACGTCAGCACTGCCATCACCGCCCCGTGTGGCTGGACACAGTGCAGGGGCCCCTGGCAGCTCCCACCCACGTGGAGGGAGCCCTGAGCCCCCGGCAGCTCCCACCCACGTGGAGGGAGCCCTGAGCCCCCGGCCCCCACAGCCCCCGCCCACGTGGAGGGAGCCCTGAGCCCCCGCCAGCTCCCGCCCAGGTGGAGGGAGCCCTGAGCCCCCGGCCCCCACAGCCCCCGCCCACGTGGAGGGAGCCCCAAGCCCCCGGCCCCCACAGCCCCCGCCCATGTGGAGGGAGCCCTGAGCCCCTGGCACTTGGCCGCACAGGCGTCGAGCTGCGACCTGCCCACTGCAGACGGAGGACCAAGGTCCTCTGCTCCACGTGGGAGTTTCTGGCCTCACACTAATGACACCGGGGGCCAGGTTCTCTCCTGAGGCTGGGCTGTTGAGAAGCACCCCAGAGGTGACAAGTGTCCTGAGGGTACGTCACCCTGGCTGAAGACCAGTTTAAAACCACCACAGAAAAGTCCTTTCTGTTAACACAACCTTTTCGTAAAAACCTATGGGTGTCCCCTGCTGTGCGTGGAAATTAACTCAAAATGGATCAAAGACCTAAACACAAGAGGAAAACTAAAGCTCTCGGGAGAAAGCGTAAGGGTAAGTCTTGGTGATACAAGCTTTGGCAACAACTTTTTGGACTTGACACCAAAATCACAAACACAAGAGAAAACGTAACTTGGACTCAGAGTTAACACCTGTGCTTCCTGGGTCTCCACCGAGAAAGTGAGACCAGGAGAGAACCTGCTGCAGCTCGTTGATCCGATACAGGACTCGTGTCTAGGATGCGTCAGAACCCTCACTACTCACTACCAAAAGGACTCGAAATGGGCACAGGATCGAGCAGACACTGGTCCACAGAAGACACCTGACGGGGCAGCAAGCACAAGCAAGGTGCGTCCGTCACTGTCACCGGGGAAGGCAAGTCAGAGCCCCGGGGCCGCTGGAACCCCGGACGCAGTGTGGTGAGGGGGTGGGGACGCGGCCCCGCTGGCTGCTGGGAGGGAGGGCGGCCCCCGCAGGTGGCGTGTGGCTCTCAGGAAGGACACCCATAAGGCACTGCAGGGCCCAGAATCGCCCGGTAGAAACGGCCAACACACAGCCACACGGGAGTGAGTGCTGAATGTCCGCAGCCGCCCTGCTCACAGCAGCTGGACGGGGCGAGAGCACAAAAGCCCCCAAATGGCTGAGTGAAGACACGGCCGAGCTCTGTCCCCTCAGCAGTGAGGAGGGAGGTGCCACCCAAACCCCAAAAACATGATGCTGTCGGGGAAGCCTGACCCAAAGGCCGTCTCACGTGGCAGCGGGGGACCCACCCTGGGGCTCTCCCGCCACAGATACCCCCACGGCCCCGCCCTCTCCCGCCTGCACTTTCTGAGGAACCCATGTGAGTCCCTAGGTGTCCCCTCCCGTCTCTGGAGCACTGGTCACACCTCCCCGCCGTCACCAGCCACGGCACACGCTCAGACGCAGCGGTCACAGCCACAGCCCGGGGACGGCGAACTCCCCTCGTCCCCGGGGGGCCATGGCTCTGTTTCTTTGATGACCACGGGCCTATAACTGGGCAGCGTCTCGACTGCGCTCACACCTTCGCGCTGTCCTGAGTGAGCCCACGCCCGTTTCTAGAAGTCCTCGGCCATAACGGCACCTCCTGAAATGCCCCTTCTGAGCCCAGCTGCCTGCAGAGCAGCTGCCAACGCCGCTCCATACGTGCTCGCCGCCGAGTCTCGGGAGGACCGATAACAGGCACAACGTACCCTCAGCCGGGTCCCGGAAGTGCTCCTCGCTCGGGTCCAAGGCGGGTTCTGGGGCCGCCCCAGGAGTGCAGGGCGCTGGGTCAGCAGGCGAGGCGGCAGGCTCATGGCCGGCACTGCAGGGGGGAGCTGCAGCCTCTGGAGAACTCGTGGTTTCCTCCTGGAAGGAAGGTGAGGGTCACCGGGTGGCTCAGTGTGGGCGTCTGACACAGTCGAGGGTCCCAGATGGGGCTTTGGCCTCATCTAACCCCATCAAGACGAGGGGACATGGGGGCAACGTCCCACCCAGGCACTACTGGCCTCCCTGTCCTGCCATAACGCACCCCGTACCTTGCCTACGGTCCCCGCCGGGGTCTGCATCACGGGCATGTCATCTGCTGGGGCTGAAGGCACCTGCCTGAAGAGACAGGGTTAGCAGGGCACCCCGGCCAAGCCCACCTGCCTCGCCCCTGAGAACTCAGGCCCCATGGAGGCCCCGGAAGCAGGTGTGAGCTCTGGGGCCACCTGCGATCATCAGAGAGCAGCCCCCGATTTGTCCTTTTCACTAGAAAACTGGCAGAGAAGGTGGGTGCTGGGTGAGGACTCCCTCAGTCGCCCTGGGCAGTGCCAGGGCTGGGGGGCAGCTTGGGGATGCCCGTCAGGGGCTCTGTGTCAAGTGGGCGTGCCGGGCGGCCACTAGGCAGCTGCCCCCAGGGAGCGAGCGGCTGAGAAGGTGCACACGGGAGCCACGAGCCCGAGCAGCCAGACCCACCAGGTGCCCTTGGACTTGTAGGCGTTTTGCTCCCCTGGGTCTTTCTGAGTTTAGTGCAGACGATCATCTCACACAGCAATGACAGCCCCGTCCCAAGCCCCTCCTCGGGGCTGAGTGGCATGTCTGGACCCGGGCCTCTCCCACGCACACCGCGGAGCAGCCACCCTTACTCACAGGCTGGGAGCGGAGTCTCCTGCGGCCCCAGGCCCAGTGCTCAGCTCTTCGGCCATGGGCCCCGCCAGCCTGCTCTGGGGGTGTCCTGGGGGCTGGGCTTTACCGCCCCCCACGAATGGGTTGAAGTTGGGGTCATCCAGCTTGTCCCAGTCCAGGTCGTAAGACCCCTGGGGAGGGGGAGCGGGAGTGGGTCCTTCACCAGCCTCCGCGGGGGTCTCTTCCTGCCGGGCCTCGGGTCTGCTGCAGGGAGGGTGGGGGTGGGGGTGGGCCCCCCTCCCCAGGCCCCCTGGTGGGGGCGGCCTTTGGCTGGCAGCATCCTCAGAGGAGTCACATCCTGGCCTGACGGGCCCGGTCCTGGAACAATCGGCCACCTGACCACGGGCCTCTCCATTCAGAGGCCTGGCTGGGGCAGTGTTGTCAGGACCAGAGGCGCCCTCAGGGCTGGCTGGGGCCCTGGCCGGGGAGGCGGGGGCTTGGCTGGAGCTTTCGCCTGTGGCTCGAGGGTCCGCTGTTGTGTCCTGGGACGCCATGCTGGGAGGATCTTCTGGGACTTTGGAGGTGGATGGAAGGGCTTCCTCTAAGGAATCAGAACTCCCGCTTTCCTCCAAGCCTTGTGTGGGGTTGTCAGACGTTTGTCCTGAAGATGCCACTCGGTTTTCAAGATTCGCCAGGGTCTGGGGAGAGCTCGGGGGGCGTAAGTGGGCCTGGAGAATGGGGGCAGGCCCCCCGCAATGCCCGGCATCTCCAGGGGCAGCCCTCACATCCTCTGGAAGGCAGCCAGTGCCAGTTACTGCTGGTTTCTGAGCCGCTCCAGCCATCACTTCGGGTCCCGTGTCCGTGGAGAACTGTTGGCTTTTTAGAAACAGACTTAGTTAACGTTTCAGCTTTTTAAGTAATTTTAGTCCACATTGAAACCCTTAGCTAAAGACAGAAAAAAAGAACGTCCAGTCCATCTCCTGCTCGGGATGAACTTGCACGAGTATGTTCCCTAAGTCGCTGCCGGGCCACCTGGGGCCACCAGCTACCAGAGGCAGGGCCGATGTGCCCGGCAAATGACCAAAGCTGTTCTTTGCCAGCCTCTCTCCCGCTTTCGGTTGGTGACAGTCAGGGCACATGAGGGTCAAGCTTTTCACTGGAGAGAAAGGAAGGCAAGGGGGAGAGCGCTGCCTTCAGCCAGGCCGGGGCCCGGCCCCACGGCTGCCTCCCGGGTCCTCTGTTGCCCTTGAAGCAGGTTGGACCCCAAACCCCGGAGGCAGCATCTCAGCAACCAACCAGGGGTCCTTCCCTTCTTCGGGCTGCTGTAAAGAACAGCACTTGAATCACCCTAATCTTCAGTTGAGTCTCAAAAAGAAAAGTACAAAAGTAATGTTTAAAAGCACCAAGGAAACCTGGAAAAGAAGTTGATTTGGATTCGAGAAGCTTCCAGAGGAGAAGGGAACAGGACTGAGGATACTCTGCTGAAGTGAGGTGAAGGGTAGGTTAGTGCTACGTGGCTTGCACACCTTACTCTGTACATCTGAAGTCTGCTTTCAAGAAAAAGTAAGTCTTAAACAGTTTAAATCAGCAAAAGTCAGAATAAAAATGTGCCAGGGAGGCCCCTGCCCCCGAAGCGGACGGTCCCTGGCGGCCATCAGGTTAGTCCAGTCCCGTCTGGGGATGAAGAGTGGCTACCAGGGTTCTCCCTTCAGACACAAGCAGGAAAGGCTGTGGCAATTGCCTGGCCGACCACCACACCCCAGCCACGCAGCAGACGCCTGCTAAGGGGGCCAAGAGGCTGTTTCTGGCTGATGTCAAGTATGTAAACCCGATCCCTTCGGCCACTTGCGTTCTAACCAGGTGACAAGACAGACACAACACTCCTCTGCGTTTAGAAGTGACAGCTCTCTGGGATGTAAAAGGGCAAAATCACAGTGAGCCCCTCCTTGGAGATGTGGTCAGGACACTTCACGAAAGTAGAGCAAAAGGCATGAGAGGCAAGTGAAATCTGAAACTTGAGCTCATCCTAAACATTTCACTACCCACTTTTCCACTAACGCTGACTGTGATGCCTCATGCTCTGGGTCACGCCCTACAGACGAAGAGCAGAGGCCGGGAGAAACCCAGCCCACGTGACACACAGCACGTACTGTCCTGCCAAGCCCGTCAGACACTGCAAATGCAGTCCATCCAGAGCAGCGACACTTACTTCTCCTTCTGGGGCCAGATTTGATGTGAGTTTTCTGATCCAACGGTGTCGCCCAGCCCAAAGCCGACCTCGAGCCTGCTGCTCAAGCCAGGGCTCAGAATCCTGTGTGTCTGTGGGTCTCGCAGGGGTGTCTGAAAAGTCACCTGCTGGGGAGGGAGGAGAACTCCTGTTCAATAATTCACACTGGCAACAGCGTGCCCTGCCAGCTCCCGTAAGCCACCAGGTCCCAGGGTGACCTAACGTGGGACACGCGGGCAATACACGCTGACCTTCATGGCTTTGGCTATGTTCCTGGGTGGCACATTTTCTTTCTGTGACAGTCGGAGAACAGAGGATCTTCCGGTAAGTTCCGATGGTGAAAACAGGAAGTCGCAGTTTTCCGCATTTCTGTCATCAGCGACATTTTCGTCATTGAAGATCTGCAGACTCATTCTGGAAGTGCAGACAGTGAGTGTGTCAGCTCGAGGGCTGCGTCACCCAGATGCAGATGTGAGGACAGCTGACCCTACAGTGTTGCAGGAAGATGTCCCCTGTCCCGCACAGGTGAGTTACACCTCAGGCAGTGTGTCTGTCCTCTGTCAGGCAGTCCCTGTCGGGCTCTGGGAGACCACGACTCTCCGCTTGGGCTGGGAAGCTGCCACCTCCCAGGACCAAGAGCTAGAAGGGTCTTCAGCCCGTGGGGCAAGGAAGGAAAACAGGGGTTCTCGCACTAACTCAAACTTTGTGGGTAAGTCAGGAGATATTAAGTGTCGGCCTGGCAGGAAACCGGAGGCAGCAAAGTTGGCAGAGAACGGCAGGGCAGGAGGGTGCTGAGGCTTGCTCTCGCCCCACGGGGCTGGAAAATGGGGACCAGGTGAGGCTGTGAGGAGGGCCTAGGCCCAGGGGAGGTAACAAGCAGCAGGGGCAGAATTACTCGGTGGCGAGTTGAGGAGTTTCTACATTGGGGGGGGGGTGCCTGGAGGCTCAGAAACACAGGAGGGGCCTCCAGTCAGGTGCAGAAGGTTCTAGAACAGCCCACTCGGTACAGTCACGGACACGACACCAGGAGCTGCTGCAGGGCTGAGCACTGCCCCAGCCAGGGGCCCTGGGGGCTAAGGCTGGGATGACTGAGGCAGAGGCCGCAATCAGGGTGGGAGGTGGGTGGAGGCCGGGTGCTGCCTGGCGGGGACGGCTGGGGACCGGGGACCGGGAGCCTGGTGGCCATAAGCAGGGGAGATAGAGCCACGGGTGACGCTTGGGCTTTTGGCCCCTGTGGCTGCGGAGAGCTGCAGGGGCCTGGGGGGCGGGCAGCCCCGAGCCCGTGAGTGGCGGGCGGGGAGGGGGACCAGGTGTCCCGCCAGGTGCCGCCCCGGAGCCGGCGACGGCCTCCCCGGTGGGGCTGGCCCCGGGGAACGGGGCTGAGCGGTCGGGTCGGTGGCGCCAGCAGGGCTGCCGAATCGCAGCTACCGGTGGAACGGGACGCCGGGCGGGGTCCCCGAGCGGGTGGAGACCCCGCGGGCGGCGCGCCCTACGGACGACCCTCCATGGGGGCAACCGAGGACACAAAGGACTCGGCTGCGTGGGCGGGATGAGGGCAGGGGAGGTGCCCCGGGAAGGGCGGCGGGCTCCGGGCAGAGGGGGCCGCGCGGGCGGCGGCCCAGGAGGAGCCGCGGGAGGGGCCGGAGAAGGGAGTTCGGTCGGCGCCCACCTGCCGCCAGAGGGGCCGGGGGCTGGGCCGGAGCACAAGGCCCCGCCGCCTTACCTGCCGGCCGCCGCAGGGCACTGACGGAGCGGGAGGCGCGCAGTCCGGTCGGGCAGTCGGTCCGCCCGCCGCCGATTCAAATACCGGCGGTTGGCGCGCGCGGCCAATCAGCGCGCGGCTGAGGGCGGGACGCAGGGGCGCCGGCGGCCAATGGGAGGCCGGGCCGGGGGCCGAGCTTCCGGGAGAGGGAGGGCTCGCTGGGTGCGGAAGGGGCCGGAAGTGCACGGCCGGCGAAGGGGGCGGGCTGCTCGCGGAGAGCAGTGGCTGCGGGGTCCGCCATTGGCCGGGGGTCGCGGGCTCGGCTGCGGACGCGACTGGGTTGCGCGGACAGGCTGGGGCCTGGGAGCCGTTCCCTCGGGCCTCAGTTTCCCCAGCTGTGAAATGGGACCAGGTGCAGCGCCGCCCTCGAGGCGGGTCGTGAGGAGGCTTCGAAGGCATGTCACGGCTCCCGCCGGTGGGCGAGGCGCGGGAACTCCACTTCCCAGAGTGCCCCGCGGGCGGCCAGGAGGCGGGACTCCACCTCCCAGAGCGCTCTGCGGCGTTGCCCCGGGCGGGACTCCATTTCCCAGAGCGCCCTGCGACGACGCTCTGGGCGGTGCTTTTTTTTCCCCAGAGCGCCCCGCGACGGGGACTCCATTTCCCAGAGCGCCCCGCGACGGGGACTCCATCTCCCAGAGTCCCCGGCGCACGCCCCGTGGCACCTACCGGGGTCGCGACGCTCAGGGCCTGTTCCCGGCGCCGTGGTCGGTCCCGGCTTGGTGGCGGCGGCGGCGGCGCGATGGACAGCCCCGAGGTCACGTTCACGCTGGCCTACCTGGTGTTCGCCGTGTGCTTTGTCTTCACGCCCACCGAGTTCCAGTCGGCCGGGCTCACGGTGCAGAACCTGCTGTCGGGCTGGCTGGGCAGCGAGGATGGCGCCTTCGTGCCCTACCACCAACGCCGCACGGCCGCCACGCTGCTGTGCCACTCGCTGCTGCCGCTGGGTGAGGCGCCGGGCCCTCCCGGCCGGTGTCCTGCTGGTGGGCGGAGGCAGGCTGGCCGGGGAAGGGCTGGGTCGCAGGTTCACCTCCCTCCGGGGGAGGATGCCAGGGCCCACGGTGTCGCCGAGAGGCGGCCAGGCCGTGGGCCGGCTGCCCGTGTGGGTACAGCTGGTGGCCGCCGGCCGTTGGCAGAACCCTGGAGAGGGGCCTAAGTTAACGGCTTCCCGCCCAGGAGGTGGCCTTGCGCAGACTGTGGTGGGTGGATGTGGGAAGGGCAGGCGGAGATGGGTGACACCACGTGGGGGTGTCACAGGTGCGGAGACGGGGGTGGTCAGGGTGCTGGACTGGCCTCTGGGAGGCTGGTGCATCAGCTGTTTGGTCGGAGGACAGGCTGTACCAGTTGAGGTCTCTGGAGAACACGGAAGAGGCAGGTCTGGGACAGCAGGTGGCAGGTGGCTGGCCCCCCCTGCAGCCCTGTGGACACAGGGAGGGCTTTCCAGCTGGCAGCTGGGCATAGCAGCCCAGGCTGGTGTGGAGAACAGCTGGGAGGGCGGTGGGGCTGAGGCTGGGTGTAGAGGGGCCGTCTGGGAAGCCAGAACTTGGGGAGCAGAGTGATTCCGGGAGGCCACACCTGGAGGAGTTGGTGAAGCCAGACGGTGGCTAGATACAAGGCTTTTTTGTTTGTTTGTTCTTTCAATTTGTTTTGAAAAACTTGAGAGACTTTACAGACATTATAGTATGTATTGCAACTTGCTAAGTTGCCCTAAGAGGTAGTGACTTGACCAATGGCAAGTGTTTATTACTTTTTCAGTCTCAGGCTTGCCTGTGCAGCCCCTCCCTCTCCATGAAGACTTTATTCGATTTGACTTGCAAATTGGCGCCGATCTGGTCTGCAGGGGCCTGAGCACTGGCTCCTGTGTTCTTGTGATGCGTCTCCATCCTTCTTTGCTTACTGTCTGGCATATGACCTGCTAGCTCAGGATGAGCGTCCCCAGAGGGGTAGGGTCACGAGGCCAAGGAAGGCCAGTGGGCAGCTCTGCATCGGGTGACAGCAGATCCTTGTATTTATTTGGCTGTCTAGGTTTTTCTAACATTTCCATATTCCTGTTGTGTTGAAGTTAAAAATGCCTTTCATTCACTTACCTCGTCGCCACCGTGGGTAAGGTCTGAGCCTGGCCAGCTGAGACCCACCTGGCCTGAGAGGTGCCCAGGGCAAAGTGCCAGGCCCAGGGCTGGGGACGGGAGGAAGGGCCCCCTCGGGAGGTGCAGGGACAGCCCTGTCACCCTTGGTGGGCACCGACCGCCATGGGCTGAGGGCCTGGCTGTCTGACCTCTAATGAGGTCTCCCTGCTCCTTGCAGGCTACTACGTGGGCATGTGCTTTGCAGCCTCGGAAAAGCGTCTCTACTCCCCTGACGAGGTCCCGGAGGCCTGGCAGCTCTTCTTCCTGCTGGCAGTGACCCTGCCCACCATTGCCTGCAGCCTCATCTACCACTGGTCCCAGAACCGGTGGGCCCGCCACCCACTGGCCCGCACCCTGGCCCTCTACGCCCTCCCGCAGTCGGGTTGGCGGGCTGTGGCTTCCTCAGTCAACACCGAGTTCCGGCGGATCGACAAGTTTGCCACCGGGGCCCCGGGTGCCCGCATAATCGTGACGGACACGTGGGTGATGAAGGTGACCACGTACCGTGTGCACGTAGCGCAGCAGCAGGATGTGCACCTGACCGTGATGGAGTCACAACAGCACGAGCTGTCGCCGGACTCGAACCTGCCTGTGCAGCTCCTCACCATCCGCGTGGCCAGCGCCAACCCCGCCGTGCAGGCCTTCGACATCCGGTAGGCGGGCCTGCAGATCACGGGGCTCGCCGGCGGCGACGTGTGCAGTCTGGGCCCCGCTCCTGTGTTTGCGTCCCTATGGGAGGTGGGGATGGGTGAGAGGGGCCCCCCCAGAGTGACCCTCCCTGGGGGCCCCCACATGGTGCTAGGTCTGCTGCCTCTGGTCTTGGCCATCTCTGCTGGCTGGTTCTCATTGGGCAGGTGGGCTGGGCCTGGGTCCCCATGTTCTGTGTGGTTGTGGCTATTCTGGTCACCCTCGTGGTGCAGTCTCTACCTCCCCTGTACCTGCCCCAGGGTTCTTGCAGGTCCAGTGGCCTTAACCCAGCCCCCACCTCGTGCAGGCTGAACTCCACGGAGTATGGTGAGCTGTGCGAGAAGCTACGGGCGCCCATCCGAAGCGCGGCCAACGTGGTCATCCGTCAGAGCCTGGGAGACCTGTTCCTGGACACCTTTGCCTCCCTGGTGGACGCCAACCCTGCCTACACGGTCCCCAGTGGCCAGGTGGGGCGGGTGGGTTCCCTGGGTGGGGGGCGGGGGACCCCATGAGGAGCCTGGCTCCTGTGACCCCCACCTGGGTTGCCCACAGGAGCTGGAGGCGTGTATTGGCTGTATGCAGACACGCGCCAGTGTGAAACTGGTGAAGACCTGCCAGGTGGAAGGCGAGTGCCAACAGTGCTACTGCCGCCCCATGTGGTGTCTCACCTGCATGGGCAAGTGGTTTGCCAGCCGCCAGGACCCGCAGCGTCCTGACACCTGGCTGGCCAGCCATGTGCCCTGCCCAACCTGCCGCGCACGCTTCTGCATCCTGGATGTGTGCGCCGTGCGCTGAGTTGGCTGGGCCGGGGCAGCGGGGCTCTGGCTACCCCTGCCAGGGCCCCTGACCCAGCTGCTGGAAGGTGAGGGCTTTTGTTTAGAAAGGAAGTTCTCTGCGGTGGGTGGGTGTTCAGTGCCCCTGCCTCCTGTTTCCCGCTCATCTGGGTACAGGTGGGTGCTGGTCACAGAGAACGTGGCCTTGGGCCCATCTCTAGAGGCTCCTGGGGCCTCCTGAGCTGTTCTTTTGGGAAGCCCAGGGGTCTGCCCCAGATGGCTCTAATAACCTGGGCCACCTGCCTTAATTGTATGGAGCACAGCCACCTGTCGGTTACACACCAGACCCAGATTCGTCCAGGACCAGGTATGGTCAGTCCTGCTCCTGTCCCCTCCTGTGCTGGCCTCATGGAGGCTGCACTGAGGCAGAGCCTGCCAGTGGAGGAGGCCTGAGCTGCCACTCCCAGGTGAGAGCCCTGCCTGGGTGTCCTGGTGGCTACTGCTGGGTGAGGTGGCCCCTGCCTGCTCCCTGCCCAGGGAGATCCCGGCTAGGGACTGGCTGCTCTCAGTTGCTGTTCCCATACCTGTGTGCTTGGAGCCACCCACCCCCCCGAGGGGTGTGCGCCTATGTGCCTTCTGCTGCCTCGTGAGAGTCCAGGGAAGGGCCAAGCTTCAGGTTCCTGGCTGGGGGTCCTGAGCTGAAGCACAGGCACCACAGTGACATCCCACATGCACAACAGACCTGTCAGGATGTGGCATGCGCCTGGCCACAGCCCCACAGCGTTAAGAGGGGATGTGACCAGTGATCAAGGCCCTCATGGGCATCTTACCAGTTCCTGGTGGTGCAGGTAGGGACGGGGGTGGGGCTGTGCCAGGCCCTAGAGCCCAGCTGACACGCGTGGCTGCTAGAGGCCTCATGTGACTTTGAGCCCCCTAAAACTGACCTCTGAAGCAGAGACGCTGGACCCAGGTGGTCCAGCTCACCCAAGGCCATGCCGAACTCCAGGTATTTGGGAGCAGAGGATTTGTGGGCCCCTGGGGTGCTCAGCAGATGAGGCATCTGAAGGGCAGGTAGGAACCTTGCCCAGCCTCAGCTTGGAGTTGCATGCTGCCAGGGGAGGGCTGGGAATGGGGTTTGTACTATAAAAGAAAGTTAGTTTTGTAAAGATGTCTATTAATAGCTAAGTGATAATCGTATTTAATAAAACGTTAGCCTAATGTTATACTTTCTCTGAATGGAATATTTTATTTTTCTTGATATTCAAGTTTGGTAAGCTGGGGAGAAGCCTTCTTAAAACTGGCAGCATTGGGGAAGCTGGGATGGCTCAGCGGGTTAAGCGCTCGCTTTGCAGCCCTGGAGCCCGAGGATCGAATCCTGGCCCCTGCCCAGGTGGACCCATATGCTGAGCTGGGATGTGCCCCCAGTTCAGTTCTCACCGGGGCAAAACCCTGGACCAGTTCCTGCCCTGCGCAGCCCTGTACCCACCTGTGGAGTGAAACTGTATGGAAAACTAATGCTGTCAACTATGGAGACTGCTCTGGGCCCTCCCCGTTCTCTCTGTCTCTGTCTCTTTCTCTGCTAAAAAATAAATCTTAAAAACAAAAAACTGGTAGCATCTTATTCACTTCAACATGTATGTTTTGTTCAGAATGAGGAAAAGGCAGGCAGGCGCTGTGGGAGCCTTGCCCTCTGATTTCCTAGCCGGGGGCTGGGGGTTGAGGGGTCTCAAGAAGCCCACTTCCAGGGCACCCATAGGAGCAGGCCCGGTGGTGTCGGGGCCCTCGGGGGGCTGAAGTCAGCCTTGCAGGGCCTTTGGACTCGAG
Source organism: Craseonycteris thonglongyai (assembly GCA_004027555.1). NCBI lineage: Eukaryota > Metazoa > Chordata > Mammalia > Chiroptera > Craseonycteridae > Craseonycteris > Craseonycteris thonglongyai. The sequence goes on from PVKE010002950.1 coordinate 57,771, forward strand.
TCCATGTGGGACACGGGGGCCCACGGGCACGGGACCTGCTGGTGCAGGCCTGCACCCCGGTGCTTGCAGGGTGGGGGTGCTAAGCGCAGGAGGCGGCATTAAAAGCTGCAAAAGCGAGCCGTGCTGGTGACCCGACGGGCGGCTCTGTCGCGTTACTGCGGCCTTAACGATGGTGAAGACGGCGCTGTCCACGAAACCGCCCCGCGGCCTGGCTGCCGCCTTTTCCGGGTTCTTATTCCCGCCACTGCTGAGGACGCCGCTGCAGGGCCGACCCATCAGAGACCGCCCCCTTGCAGCCCGGGACCAATCAGAGGGCCGGCCAGTCGGGGACGTGCCACGCCCCGTTCCGAGCGTCCGCGTCGCGGGCGTCCGAATCTCCCGCCAGAGCCCCTCCCCGCTCCCGCTGCGGCGCGTCCAATCAGCGCCCGAGGGGTCCCGGGCTCCTCCAATCCGGCGGGGGTGACCTTTTTCTCGGGCCCGTCAGCCCCACAGCGTCGTCGGCCGCGTCCTGCCGGCGGCGCCACGTCTCCCGCGGCCCCAGGGCGCCTGCGCGGCGCGCGCAGCCGAGCGGGCTCCCCCGCGCTCCGCCCCCGATGGTCTCGCCCGCACGGGCGCGCGGGAACGGCGCGGGGCGGGGCGGCGGCCGATAAAGGCGGTTGAGGGCGGGGCGCGCCGTCTTGTCAGCGCCGCCGGTCGTCCGCGTCGCCGCGCCGGACATGGCCTCCCGCCCGCGAAGCCCCCCCAGCTACCGGAGCCGCAGCGACCGCGACGCCAGGTGAGGGCGGGCCCGGGGAGGGGGCCCGGGCGGCGGGGTCGCGGGCCCGCCCTGCCCGCCCTGACGCGGCCTCTCGTCCGCAGCCCGCCGCCCCCCGCCCGATGGAGCCTTGGGCGCAAGCGCAGAGCCGACGGCCGGCGCCGGACGGCCGAGGATGCCGAGGACCCCGCCCAGCCCGCCGGCGACCGCAGGCCTGACAGGTGGGCCCGGTGAGCGCGGCCCGGGACGCCCCCCATCCCGTCCCCGGGGGCAGGGGACGCAGGCGGCGGCCGGGGCTTAGCTGGGGCGCCGCTGGGTCCCAGAGCCGCCCGGGTCCCCAAGCCGCCGGGTCCCCAAGCCGCCGGGTTAGGGCGCCGCCGGGTCCTCAAGCCTCCGGGTCCCCACGCCGCCGGGTTAGGGCGCCGCCGGGTCCCCAAGCCGCCGGGTTAGGGCGCCGCCGGGTCCCCAAGCCGCCGGGTTAGGGCGCCGCCGGGTCCCCAAGCCGCCGGGTTAGGGCGCCGCCGGGTCCCCACGCCGCCGGGTTAGGGCGCTGCCGGGTCCTCAAGCCTCCGGGCCCCCACGCCGCCCGGGTCCCCAAGCCGCCGTGTTAGGGCGCCGCCGGGTCCCCACGCCGCCGGGTTAGGGCGCCGCAGGGTTCCCAAGCCTCCGGGTTGGGGCGCCGCCGGGTCTCAGTGTGTTGGACGTAGCGAGGCCCCCGGTCCTTCCCGCTCCTGACGCGGGGTGCCTGCGGCTCCCCGAGGACCTGTGCTGAGAGGTGTCCCCGCGAGCGGCGTTGGCAGGAGCTGGGCCTGGGCCTCAGGCAGCGTTTCAGGGCCGGCGTCGCGGCCACCACGGCCCCCCCCCCTCCCCGCCGTGCCGCCTGTCCCCGTCCCCCTTGGGGCCGGCCTGGCCCTTGTAGGAGTCAGCAGGCGGGTGTCACACCCGAGCCCGCCGAGGCTTTGCGCCCGCCCGGGGCTCCCTGCAGACCCTCACGATTGGGGTCCCGACCCCGCTTCCCGTCGGGATGCCCCCCGAGGCAGCCCTCGGTCACACGAGCCCCCGTGTTCTAGGCTGGGTCGTGGGCCGCAGCGGTGGGACGCCGTGCCAGGCGAGACGCCCGTGTTTGTTGTGCGGGTGGGTCAGCAGGTTAGGCCGGGTGTTTCAGAGGGCGGACGACCAGGAGCCGGGGTGTGGTGGTGACAGGCGGTGGGAGGGCGTCCCTGTCCGGCCTGTCTGAGGACTGCCTCCAGGCCAGCGTGGGCAGGGCCATTGCTAAGGGCACAGGTGGTGAGAGGCGTGTTCAGGGTGGAGGGGCTGGGGACTTGGGGGGAGGGGGACCGAGGGCAGCAAGGATGACTCCAGTTTTGGGGCCTGAACTCCTTTGCGGGTTACTGGACCCTTTGCCAAGAGAACAGGGTGGAGCAGAGCTGGCCTGGGGAGGGCGTCAGGGTTAGGCTCAGAAGCTTCTGGGGAGCAAGATGCTGAGCCGGCAGCGGGGTCTGGGTCTGCACGTGGAGGCCACTGCTGTTAGGCACACAGATGCGAGTTACGTGCGGGTGGCTGGGAAGCGGGGAGTAGCAGGCTCTCGACAGCTCTCACCTAGATGTAGAGGGCACCTACGCTTACCATTGACATCGAGCTTGGGAACCTCCAGGGGACTCCCACTTAGCTGTCGATGAAACGGGAACTCCTTACGTTGCCTTAAAAGTGTTTTGTACCCCATGAGGACCCCTGTAGCTCACCAGTCAGCCTCACGGGGCTCCTGATTCTAACCCGGCAGGAGTGCTCCTGTCTTAGGCCCTTCCACCTGCCATTTGCTCTGTGCATAATTCTGCACAGTCCCCTGTGGTGACTAGTGAGGGGAATGCGTGTGGGTGTCTGGTGAGTAGAGTCAGCTCCATCTCCATCATAGCGTGCAAAAGTGGTCTGTTTGGAGGGAGGTTAGCTCAGTATGTAAAATAAGTTTTTCTTTTTTTTTTTTTAATATTTATTTATTTTGACAGAGAGAGAGAGAGAGAGAGAACTGAACTGGGGGAGCTCCCAGTTCAGCATATGGTTCCTCACGGGCCAGGGCTGGGATTCGATCCTCGGTCCCTGGTGCTACAAAGTGAGCGCTTAACCCACTGAGCATCCCGGCTTCCCCAATAAGTTGTTTTTCATTGGAGCACTTTCCCCCAAATCACTCTTGTTCTAAAATAGGGTACATGGGTGACTATAACCCGCCTCATCTAAGAAATGGATTTTAGTTCCATGAAAGGTATTCTGTGTTATATCACCATGTATGAGATGAAGTGAAAGGTCACTTGTGAACACCTTTGAAAAGTTCAGGAATCTGTTGTGGGGATACCCAGACCTGAACCTCTTGATAGGCTAACGAGGGTGTTGATATCCAACCGTGAACAAGTTTCCGTTTGGTTTTCTATCTGACACAGTTATTGAGTGAATTTAAGTTTTTCTTCATAGGTTTCATTTCACACCCTGTCAACCATTATTAGACTCTGGAAATTTAGTTTTAGAAATCCAATTTGAGTTTCTCTGGGTGGGATAACTCTGAGAAGAAATGAAAGTTACATAAAGGGATTAATCATTTGTTTTTGCAGTTGCATTTTCAAAGCATGCCATTGGTTTGCAGCTAGAATATATAAGGTTGCTTATTGTTGCAGTTGAAGTTAGTGTTTAGTTTTGATACACCAGTAGTGGCCAATGGAAAATTGAGGAGGAAACAAAAGGGTAATCTATAAAGAACAGACATACCAGCAGTTCCAACTGCCAGAATTCTTGGCTTGAAGCCTTATGTTTTTAAATTGCCTGGTCTTTTTTAATTGTTAAATTTTGGGAGGTGACATTGGTTGATAAAAATTACATAGGTTCCAGGGGTACAGCTCTACATGACATAGTCTATGTGTTGCATTTTGTGCTCACCACCCAGTCATTTCTCCTTCTGTCACCAAATTTGGTGATGCCCCCTCCCTCCTCTCCAACCTCCCTGCCCCCTTACCCTCAGGTAACCACCAAACTATTGACTGTTCATGAGTTTTTGTTTCTTTGTTACTTTCGGTTTTATACCACATACAAGTGAAGTCATATGGTTCTTGTTTTTTTTTCAGTCTGACTTGTTTTGCTTAACAGGATCATCTCAAGGTCCATTCTTATTGTTACAAATGGCAGTATTTAGTCTTTAATTATTGCTGAGGAGTATTCCATTGTTTAAATGTACCACTTCTTTATCCAGTCATCTTGTCTAAGGACACTGGTTGCTTCCATGACTTGGCCACTGTGAACAATGCTGCGATGAACATTGATTGGGGTACATATATTTTTGCGGACTAAGGTTTTTAAGTTTTTTTGGTAAATACCCAAAAGAGGAATTGCTGAGTCTTATGGTAATTCTATTCCTAATTTTTTGAGGAATCTCTGTACTGTCTTCCTTAGTGGTTGTACCAATTTTCATTCCCATCAACAGTGTATGAGGGTTCCTTTTTCTCCACAGCCTTTCTAGCACTTGTTATTCCTTGTCTTGTTGATTATAGCCATTCTAACAGGCGTGAAGTGGTATCTCATTGTGGTTTTAATTTGTCTCTCCCTAATTGCTAGTGATGTTGAGCATTTTTTCATGTATCTGTTGGCTGTTTGTATGTCCTCAGGGGAGGAGTGTCTGTTCAGGTCCTCTGCCCATTTTTCAATTGGATTCTTTTGTTATTTTTGTTTTTGAGTTGTATTTGTTCTTTATATATTTTAGGTATTAGCGCCTTATCAGAGGCATTGTTTGCAAATATTTTCTCTCATTTGGTTGGTTTCCTTTTTACTTTTGGGTGGTTTTCCTTTGCTGTGCAGAAGGCTTTAGTTTGCTATAGTCTCATTTATTTTTGCTTTTACTTCCCTTGCCTTTGAGGTCAAGTTCAAGGTCTATAAGTTTAGTACCGCTGTTTTCTTCTATGCAGTTTATTGTTTCAGGTCTTATGTGGAGGTCTGATCCATTTTGAGTTAGTTTTGGTATGTGGTGACAGTTCACAGTCCAGATTCATTCTTTTGCATGTGGTTTTCCAGTTTTCTCAGCATCATTTACTGAAGAGGCTTTCTTTTCTCCATTGTATAATTTTTGCTCCTTTGTCGAAAACTATCTGTCTGCATATTTGTGAAATTGCCTGATCTTAACTCAAGATTTCCTTGAGTTCTAGATAGAACTGAACCCAACTCTAGGGGGCACCTTCACCAGTAGACTAAGTGCTGATACAGCAAGAACTCTGATGTATATTCTTACCCCCACTTTTAATCATGTGATACAGTCTGAATTGTTAATTGCATGCATTTAAAAGTCCGTCATAGCACTTGTTTATTAGGTACATTGTAAAGTGCTAGTCAGTCACTCTGCTTAACATTAACTGTATTTGAAAGCTTTTAAGGTCCCAGGAGAAAAAAAGTTCCTCTTCTGCAAATAAAAGAGTAAGCTGTATTAGGCGCCTTCTCAGCGCTGATGCTGCCTTGTTGACTGCCTGCCTTTCTCTTCTGGACTTTGTTCTCATGATTTAGTCAGTGCTGGCCCATGGTGGGTGCACAGAACAGTTGATGAGCAAAGCCCAGAGAGGCGTTAGCAAATTGCCCAAACTCCGTGAGTGAGGAAGTTACAGGGCAGCGTGTCCCCTTGGCACTCTGCAGACACCCTCTGAACGGTGCCTGAGGTATGACGATGTGGAAGGAAACCGAAAGTGTGTGTCATGGCTCAAACGTGTGCTGTCGTTTGGTTGCAGCTTCACCACTCCTGAAGGCCCGAAGCCACGTTCTAGATGTACAGACTGGGCCAGTGCAGTTGAAGAAGATGAAATGAGGACCAGAGTTAACAAAGAAATTGCAAGGTATACATATCAGACTGCTTTGAAATGCTTTCTGTGGTGTTAAATCACACATTGAGTTTGCGGTATGTGTTAGCGTGGTGGTTCTTAAAAGCCTGGGCCCCAGACCCGCAACGTCAGCAGGTCCTGGGAGCGTGTTACAGATGCTGATTCTCAGGTCCACCCCCAGCCTACTGAATGGGCAGCTCCTGGGGGGCCCACCAGGGCTTTAGCTCTCCAGACGAGTGTGCCCACTGCCGTTTGAGGACCACTGTCTTTAGTGGTCGTCCTTGGGATGCAGGTAGGTGGGCAGCAGAGGGCTGCCGTGCCGCGTTCCAGCCTACCATGCAGGACACTCCCAGCCCTGGAACCCGTGCGGAGTGCTCTCGACAGCGTGTGCACTCACGCCTGGGAGCTGGCTCAGGTCACAGCCTGCAAATGGCTCCTCAGCGCTGGGGCCCTGGCTCAGCGCCTGTGAACCCCTTGCAGTTGTGTGTGTCCAAGTTCTCAAATTCCAAGCTGCTTTCTCTTTTGGGCTCGTGACGGTTCGGATGATGCCTCCTTAGCCACTGCTTCTCTCTCTCGATGACATTCTCACTAGTATTTTGGAACCTTTCACCCCTTTGATAAATGCTATCCAACCCAGTTGAATGAACCTGGAGTTAAAATGTTGTGGCTCATAAGTAGTTGAAGTTTGTTGGACCAAGAGTCCATTGGTTGTTCATGGTAATGAGAAAACCTGTCCTTGGTGTCACTAGGGCAGCAGAGCCAGCCACCTGCCCTACTGCGCAGTCAGGGCACCGCACACATGGGGGCTGGTCGTGACCCATCACGGGGCTACTTAATTTCTTTGGGCATCAGAATGTGTGTGTGGGGGGGAAGGTGGTAGGGAGTGTGCACTGGGAGTTGACAGATGTGGCCTCCATGTTTTGAGAGTTGTTTTTACGTCGATCTCGATTTTGTCAGCTGTGAAGTTGGGATGTTTGGCTTGAATGATGCAGTTTCTGCTTACACAGCTTATAACAACTATAACATACCTGTGACCTCTGACACACACATCCCCTCCTCACCCCCTTGCTGGGACCATTTGCAGGTTCACTCCTGTCTGTCTTGTCCCTCCTGTTGGTAGACGCTTCTTGGTTCCTCAGTTGTCTCACAAGCCTGTCACTGAAAACTGACCTGCTTGCAAAACAGACCCACTGTGTTCTGGGCGCCCTGTGCTGTTGATCACACCCTTGCAGATGGAAGGGGACTGCTTTTAGTGAATCCCCAGGCGATCTGAACTGCTGTTGATGGCAGTTCCCTTCCTCCCCCCAAGGAAAGGGGTGAGAATTCAGCGCTCTGTACTTTAGGGGGCATCAGCACTACGTACCAGCTGTGTGGAGCTGTGAGAATGGGCTTTCGTGGTACCTGAAGCCATTTCTTCTCCCAGGGGTGCTGGAGAGCGTGAAGCCCCGTGGAAAATTATGGGAGGGACTGGATCTGGTTCTCCAGGTGCTGTGTAATCACTGCTGCTTACAGGCACAGGAGATAAGTTAGTCCCCTCCCTCCTGGTGTCCAAACTGCACTGGGGTGCCACAGCACACTTGGGAGGGGTGGGGACGTTGGACTCAGGAAGGAGACAGTGAGTGACACGTGACATCTTGTAGCCACTCCATGCCCCTCTAGCTGGAGGTGGTTCGGGTGTCAGTGTTAGCTTGCACTCAGTTCCTTTTGGGGACAGGCCTCTGCAGAGCTGGGTGTCCCTGGTTGCTGTGATGGAAAGCTTTGGGGGTGGGGATGGGGCTTGGGGTGGGGAGGGGCCGGCAGCTGCTTTGGAAAGTCCAGCCTAGCAGTGCCCTGCAGACACAGAGTCCCATTTGCAGGTAGTTGTGGGATCAGAAAGAAAAACTTTGTATTTCCACCTAGGTTTGTAGTTTTTTGAAGGCTGCTGGGTTTTGGGGGATGTAATCCATATTTGGATCTCACTGCTGACACTGGTAGGGCTCTCTTGTCCTGGAGAACCTCTTTGTTCCAACAGTGGTGCCTGAGGGCACTGAGGAGCGTTCATTCAGCCTGGTGGCTTTAAACACTGTGTGTGACTTGGCGAATAACCTTTGTCTTCTTAGAAAAGAAGGTGACAGAGGGTGGTAGGAAGTAAAAGCAAGAAGCTCTGACCCTAATCCATGAGGCAGACCACACTCAGGCAGAACCTTGATTCCTGAGCTTATCTTTTAGTTCTTAAAGCATCTGGTGCTAATTTTTGTACCTCTTTAAAAACAGCAACATCTTTTTGCTCCCAGATATAAAAGAAAACTCCTCATAAATGACTTTGGAAGAGAGAGAAAATCATCATCAGGAAGGTAAATGCCACGTAAATGTTTCTTTTCTAGTTTAATAGACTTGTAATTGGTTAATGAAAAAAATTGCTAACATGAGATGTTGCCTCGATAGCATTAATGAATCAGTTCATTCTTCACTAATTTGAAATAGTAAACAGTGTCTACTGTGTACGCACATGTGCAGAGGTTCTGGGCTATTCTGGGAGTAATATAGTTTGGAGTCCAGAGGACAGAAATGCCTTTATTGTTGTGTGTCTGCATTTGCTTGCTCAGTGGACTTAATTGTGAGACATGTTCTGTTAATGTCATTTTCATCAGCTCTGATTCGAAGGAGTCTGCGTCTGCAGTGCCCGCCGACTTGGAGACCGATGAGAGTGTCCTGATGAGAAGACAGAAGCAGATCAACTACGGAAAGAACACCATCGCCTATGATCGCTACATTAGAGAAGTCCCCAGGTAGTGTTGTCTCGTGGGCGTGCCCCATGCAGGCGTGACCGTGCAGCCTGAAGAGGCTGAGGTGGCAGACTGGACTCTGGGAGTAGGGCCCACCTGCTAAGAAGGACTTACAGTGACTGTTAGGTGCTCCTGTGAGTGAATAGGAATGGGTGGTGACTAAAGAACCAAGAACAGGAAGATTTAAAAAATAGCATTTCAAAAAAAAAAAGCATTTCTCCGTTTAGAGTATTAGATGACATTTCATTTCTCAGGATTCATAGCAGTGTTCCAAATGTGTAGTTATTAAAATCCATGATGGGAGAAATGTCAAGTTCAAGTTGCAGATTGTAAGAGCTTATTGAGCACAGGTAGGCAGTGCCCCGTCTTGCACAAGCAGTGGGCCCTGCCCTCCTGGGCCCCCCCTCAATGACCCGGAAAGCCCAGGCGGCGAATCACCGTGCAGGTTTCAGTTGTCCTTTTCCTGAGCACAGTTTGCAAAGGACAGCAGAGTCTCAGGTGTGCTTTTCTGTCTTTTCCTTTGCTCATTTGTGGAATATCAGTTGATCTATAATTTCTTAACAGTCCTGTTCTCAGAGTGTGGTTCCTCGTACAGCTGTGTGCACATGTGCATGGTGTGTGTACTCCCTTCTCCTATAGACACCTTCGACAACCTGGCATTCACCCCAAGACCCCCAACAAATTCAAGAAGTACAGCCGACGATCATGGGACCAGCAGATCAAACTCTGGAAGGTGGCTCTGCATTTCTGGGACCCTCCATCTGAAGAAGGATGTGATTTTCAGGAAATGTACGTCTGAAATAGCTCTGTCCCAGGCAGGTGACGGTGGTGGTGTGTCCCTCTCGAGCTTCAGAGGGAGCAGAGCATCGGTTTCACAGCTTCACACCGGTTTTCTGCACAAGTGTTTGCAGCTGGATGGGGGCTCTGGGAGGGGCTGGGAGGGAAGCATGTTTCCTGAAGCGAATTTATTTTTGTAGTTAGAAAGAATAGAGCTTAGTAACTTAGAAATAAGCAGGGTTTTTTTTGTTTTAATATTTATTTAATTGTTTTTGACAGAGAGACAGAGACAGACAGAAAGGGGAGAGCCCAGAGCAGTCCCCATAGTTGTACATCATCAGTTTTTTTCAACATGATTTTGTTCCACACAGGTGGGCAGGGACCATGGGGCAAGGCAGCAGCCAGGCTGGGCTCTGGCGGCCTCCTGCATGGGAGGCCGTGCCCGCGTGAGCTAGGGGCAGAACCGGGGCCTCCCCCATGGGAAGCACATCCCAGTTCAGCATATGAGTCCGAATGGTCCGGGGCTGGGACTCGATCCTTGGACCCCAGGGCTGCAAAGCAATTGCTTAACCCGCTGAGCCACGGTTTTGTTTGTTTTTAACGAGTATGTCCTAAGAATTACTTCAGTAATTTATTTATTTATTTTTAAAAATTATTTATTTATTTATTTATTTAGACAGAGGAGAGAGAGAGAGAGAGATACAGAGACAGAGCGAGAACTGAACTAGGGGAGCTCCCAGCTCAACACACGGCTCCGCACGGGCCGGGGCCGGGACTCGGTCCTCCGTCCCCAGCACTGCAAAGCGAGCACCCAACCCACTGAGCCATCCCGGCTTCCCCAAGTAATTTATTTTGAACTGTGAAAATAGGAAGGCTTTTGTCTTTTCCATCTTCTAGCTTTGCCTGGTGGGAGAGATCTGAGGCCTGAACCTGTGCCACACGGTCAAGGTGCTGGTTGAACAGGGAGGAAGAGCGGGTGGTCTTTGCTCTCCTCCCTCTGTTCTCGGTTCTGCTCTTGACCTGAGCCTTTCCCTCCCTCAGAGGCACATTTGTGAGTTTTTGCTTTGTGCTGGGGAAGTGTATGAGAAGCTGTTGTGTCTGAAATGGTTTCTCGTGTGGCGTTACAAATTTGGCCTCACAAGATGTCATAAGTTTTCTAGTGTGACACTGTCGCCCATTCTCCTTATGAGTAGAACACTGGTGTGACCAATCGCAGTGTTCACTCCCCCCAGAGGTGGGCTTACTAATAAGTGAGGCTTCCACCTACAAGCATGCTCGTGGGTGTGAGTCGTCCCCGCCGTTGAGAGTGGGCATGCTGCCGTGTGGTCTGAGCCAGGCAGGGTCCAGTCTGGCACACAGGAGCCACCGAAAGCTGCCTGATCCCCTGGGGCGCAGAGGAGACGCTGTCAGTGTCCTCGTGGGCAGCATGGTGGTGGTGTTTGCTTTGGCTAACAGACGTGGAGAACTTTCCTGCATCACGTGTCTCCTGGCTTTGTCACTCAGTGGTGACTGATAACCTGTGTGATTTCACAGCCATCCCATAGACCTCGGAGAAATGGAGACCGAGTCCACAGAAGGCACCTCCGGGTCCCAGCCCAGCTCTCAGGACAGCTCTGTGAGTACCTACCACGCCTCGGTTTGCTCTCTCAGTTGTTTGTTGACAGTCTGTGTCACCTTCTAATCTGAAGTTTCAGCTGACGTTTGATGCTGATACTTATGAGAAAGGGGCCTGTTTTCCCTTTGTCTGATCCCATCCAATATCAGACTTGCTGGAGTTCCCAGGAAGTGACCTTAACGTAGGGCTTTGGTTCCATCTGACTAATCAGTCCCACCATTTTCATTTAAAAGTTACAGGCCTTTTCCCTCTGGCTCCAGCAGCATCAGCACCGGCATTGCTGCTGACATTTATTTCAGGTGTGTCAAATTTGTGCTGGTGCATTGCTAGTGTGGCACTCATCTGCTAATAATTGCAAAACAAAGCAATGCTTTGGGCCTAGGGGCTTTCCCCACATTTGCCAATTAAAAAAAAATCATGTGCTTTTGATAGGAAACAGTTTCAAAAGCAATGTACAAAGTTGCCTTATCTCGAGTTCTGTAGGGAGGCGTGGTGGGTACACCTTCTCGCAGACTTCTGAGTGCGTATAGCAGGTGTCAGTATCCACAGTACAAGGATTCTGGTGTTTCCATAAAGGAGGCCCCCCCCCCCAATATTTGCATATGAAAATATCGAGCACATGAAGGGTCAAATAGGTTAAAACTAGGAAACGTAAGTATTTGTGAAATACTCGTGCTTTGTATAAGACGTCTGGTACTGTGTCTGAACAGTTTAGAAGCGTATGAAATACAAAGGTGCACAGCACAGTAGCCTTTCCCTGCTGCCTTCCAGTGACGTCATTCCTGGTAAGCCTGCTGGGTGTCTTTCCAGCGTGTGAACCGTCTGCAGCCACACACACCTTATCTGACTGACAGTGTGTGACAGGTGTTAGAAGGAACACAAAATTCCAGCAGCAGAGCAAAGGCAATAGTATGTTGCTGTCATAAGGAATTTGGCTGTTAGATTGGTTTTTGAAGGCTAATGACATGGGAAGGTTGTTGAGGTGAATAAAATATTTCATGATTGGATGATCCCAGTTTTGTGGATATTTACGCCCGCAGAACCAGAAAAACTCAGTAAGGCCTCAGGTGGCATCCTTAGTTTGGGTTGAGAGTAACCCTTGTCCCAGCTCAAGAAACGGCCTGAATATGTCACTTGCATGTCAGAAGTTAGGCTGAGACCCCCAGGCCTGGGGCTGGGGGCAGGGAATGGAGACCACACAGGTGTGTGCTGGGAGAGGCAGGGCTTGTGCTGGATCTAGGAGCCTCCTCAGAGAGGTGCCTGGGGTGCCTGGCTGTATGTGCAGGAGGTGGTGGTGGTGGGGCAGCCAGGCTGAGACGGGCCGCAGAGTGAGGACCCCCAGCCAACTGCCTGTGTCCTTGCACCACACGAGGCAAGCTGCCAGGGGCAGCTTGTCACTGCACACAGCCATGTTCAGTCCTGTGCTCAAGACCTTAACGAGGGTGAGACCCTGCTGTCCACAGAGCCGTCCACACTCGGAGTCCCAATAGCATCCTTTTTCCTGGTCTCTGATCTGGAATTTTTTTTTTTTTTTTTTTTAATATATTTTTATTTATTTATTTATTTTGGACAGAGAGGGAGAGGAATACACAGACAGAGACAGAGAGAGAACTGAACTGGGGGAGCTCACAGTTCAGTATATGGTTCCGCACGGGCCGGGGTCGGGATTCGATCCTCCGTCCCCGGCGCTGCAAAGTGAGCGCTTAACCCACTGAGCCATCCCGGCTTCCCCTGATCTGGAATTTAATCAAGGAGCACACATTTGAGGTGTCATGCTTTTTTTTTTTTCCCCCCCAAATGAGTCAGAACTTAATTTTTGACATCAAGACCAGCGTCAGAGACTAGTCTGAGAAATCATCATTCCCATGCCATGCTTCTAAAGCGTCCTTTTAACTTACCGGTAGAACCGTCTCCCTGCCGCGCTCCAGGGCATTGACTAGGAGAGCAGGATGCTCAGCCAGGAGCTGCCACATTGTTTCCTTGAGGACTAGACTCGGATTGAGTACTTTGGGCAATAATATGACAGTGTGTGTGTGGGGGGGGGTTTGGGGGGGTGGGGGGCTGTATATCCGTTTTTCTCATTAGTGACACTAAACTTATAATGTGACTCAGGTGGTATCAACCAGATTTCTCGATTGTAAAAATGGGAACTTTTTAAAAACATTCATTTAAAACTGGTTTTAGTTGGTGTAGACATTGGGCTTCAACTGATTTAGATTCCCTAAATTGTCAACTCTAATATTTGAATGTATAGCCCTTCAATTAAACCTTTTTAATGAGAAAAAGCAAAACCTGCTCATGAAAACAGTCTGGAAATAACCTGAGCTTTTGTCACCTCCTGTCCTGAGAGCCACCATCAGTTTTGCCTTCTGGCATTTGTGCTTTAAGTGGTGTGCGTGGTGCACACATCTGAGCTTTGGGTTTTACGCAGCACCTCTCAGTATCCCTCCCAGCCAAGCGAATACACAGGCCTTGACGTATGTTACCCCACGTGACCCAGAAGTTTCAGGGTGAGGTGGACTTGGGGAGGGGCTGCCCTCAGCCCCCTACACAGCTGAGGCAGCTTCCTCAGCCGGTGGCTTGACGGGCTCTGCTTCATGCAGCACAGGGGCGCCGTGGGCCCTCGGTGCACCTGGACCACACAGCAGCTCCTGTCTGACTTGAGTGGCTCTGCTCAGAGGTGTCAAAGGGTCAGTGGGTTTGTAATCTGGGGGAGGTGGTTAGGGGGTAGGAATTTGGCACATCAGCTAAAGTCTGATGTTATCCGTGAGTCTCGATCAGCTAATGTTTTGGACTCTCGCGTGTGCTCCAGCATTCAGAGCTCCGCGGTGATGACCAGTGTAGGCCTGTTGCACTGTGGGTAGAGGAAGAGGCATTCCCTCCCTCAGTGGCGTTAGCAGCCTGTACCGGCTGCAAGCCCGTGCGCCTGAGCAACCGCCGTGACCCATCCTTCTGTTTTCCAGGAGGATGCTGGCACACCCACCAAAGTCAGACACATGGACTGTCAGGCGGAGGACGAGTTTGACCTGGAAGCGTGTTTAACTGAACCCTTGAAAGACTTGTCGGCCATGAGCTAATTGTGCTGCAGAGGCCCCCGGATCCCACTGCCTCTCCCTGCTGGGGCCGGCCAAGCATGAGGCGTGCGTTTGTCACTGGTTGGTTCCCATTAGTAGTTCATTATCTCTGAATTGTTCTTGCCTTATTTTCTGAGAAACAATTTTATGTATAGTGAGTGTATTCTGCATGTTTTAAATTGAAGTGGAACTAAGTCCAGTGAAAACTGAGCTTGAAGCAATCTTGCAACACACTTAACTGCTTAAGTGTCGCCCAAGTTAAAGGACGAGCACACTTTAACTGGTTTCCACGAGTGTGTTAGACATTAGCTGCCACTCGTCAGAAGGCTGGTTTGGGCCTGACTGTCCGTGGGCCCACGCTGATGTCCGCTCTGCTGGGATCTTGGTGAGTGTGCGCTGTCGGATGCCTTTAGTGTCCATGGAAGCACGTTTTTGGCCTGTTGTCGATATGCAAGGTGGCTTTCCTCATCCAGAGCACCAAAGGGTCAGAGACATTGAGCTGTTTAATGAATGGATAGGCTTTATGTAAGTGACACAGTCTGGATTGGGCACTTGTAAATAGCGCTAGGTAGGCCTCTGCCAGCAATACTGCGAGAGGCAGAGCGATTGAGAATGTTTTTACACAGTTAATTTACCATGTAAAATTGCTGTAAATGATAATGTATACAGATTTTCTGTTCAGATACCCAATTGTAAACTTATTGTTAAGACTGTTATGTTTCTATTGCTTTTGTATGGAATGACATTGCAAAAATAAAAGGTAAAGAACCTTACTTAACTGATTTATCATGTTGCCAGATGGGCTGGCTGCCGCGTCACCGCCTGTTTGGAGGATCCGAGGAACCATCTGCCCTCAGCACAGGGCACTGGGGGAGGATGGTGTGTGGTGGTGACAGTTGTGGTCCCGGCTTCTTAAACCCCACCCTGCCACTTGGGTTTGGAACTGGAGCCAGATCAGCCACGTAGACCAGGGTCTGTGCTTGAGGTGGGGGTGTGGGAAACGACCGGGCGGGCCGGGCAGCTGCTGCGTGCAGCGTGATGGGAAACCAAGTGTCCTGTGGGCTGAGGCCCAGGGGAGGTTTGTGGCCATCACTGAGGGCCCCTCTGGCTTCCTGCTGCTCACGCTGAGAGGTTAGAGGAGAGGCTGAGGGATGTTGAATGTGAAGCAGCAGCACTGGACGGTCTCAGGTACTCTCAGCCTCTCCAGGTGGCACGTGAGGCTGGCACACAAACTGCTCGAGCAGAGATCCGGTCCAAAGGCCAGCTGGGGAGACGATGGGGTAGAAGGAGATGAGGATGGCCGGACAAGGCCTGGTGGACGCTGTCCCTCAGCAGGAGCCCAAGGCAGACAAGGGCTGTCTGGGGGGAGACCTGTACATGTGGCTTCTGTCTGATGAACCCCACTAAGCTTTTGTAAGAGCTTTATTGCCAAAAAACTGCCAGTTTGGCATGAAAGGAGCAAGCGGCGTGACTTGAAGGGGGAGGCCTTTGGACCCTCAAGAGTCCACAGGCTGAGGAAACTACCCAGCGGCAGACACAGGCCACCTTTCCTGGGAAAGGAGGGAGTTCAGAGGCAGGGCAGGGGCATGGAGGGGTCCCGACAGAGCAGGACAGGCCTAACCAAGGCCCTGCTGTGACCAGCGCCTCCTGTGTCCTTCCCAACCCACCCCGCTTTGAACAGGAGTGTGTAACAGTTACCCTAGTAGGTGAGGTGTGTGTGGCGAGGGCCAGGGACAGAGGGCTCACAAGTCTCTAGTTGGGAGGTTTCCAGGCTTCGAGGAACTCTACCACAGGAGCTGTGCTTAGGGAACCCCACGGAGAAGAGCTGATTTCGGTGACGAGACACTGGACCTTGGGCTGATGCTGTTGGGAGGACTGGAACTGATGTGTGGTGGAGGATGCACAGTAGTGCTCTCAAACTACAGCAAGGAGGGGGCTGGCTGGAGCAGGGATGAGGGAGCCATGGGGTTGGGGTGTGAGCTGGGCAGCCGGGAGGGTCTTGAGCAGGGCCATCATGTCTCACTCAGGTTCTAGAAGAACCTACTCTGCCTGCTAGCTTTTGCCTTCACATTTAAATTCTTGGAATGCTCTTAAGCACCAAGGAAATCAATCTTCAGGCTTTAGTGCTTGCCTTTTAACGTTGTTAACATAATCTAGTATTTTCTGTATAAGTGTTACGAATAACCAATAGGCTAGGATTGAGTTGTCTTTATTCTCAACTCTCGTACATCGAACCAAGAAGTGTCAGAACTAAATTAAGTTTGTCCAGCATGATTAATTCTTCACAATTCCAGGCTGATTGCTATCTCGTTCCCATTGGTGATTCATTCTATCTTTCTGTGTATAGATAGACGTGGTCAGCTTATCAGGGTTGTCATCCTACATCCCCCAACTTACTGTCTTCCTGTCCTGTGAAGCCGTTCTTGTTTCTTGCGGGTCCATGAGGATCTGACCCCCAGCTACTTACTCTCTTTCAGCAATTCAGCCACCAGGTTGCTGACTCCTGCCTTCCTTTAGCAGGAAGATGTCAACGGGGCTTCCCAGGTGAGTCAGTAGCCTCTGCCTGAACCAAAGGCTGCACTTCTGGACCGAGGTGGGTGGCTCTACCGACGCACAGAGTTTACAGATCTTTTTTTCCCCCATGTACGCAAATTTGAAAAAGGTCTGCTGGGTAGTCATTACCGTACTTGGCAAACTGGTAGTGCCTTGCAGATTAACGCGTTAGCTGTCTTCCCTGAACCGGGTTGGCTCTGTGTGTATGTGGGAGGGGGCTTTTGACGTCAGGCTGCATATTTTATGTTTAAGAATCTTGAGGGGTGTTTTTGTTTTTTTGCTTTGTTGTCATTGCTGCTGTTTCGTTTGCCATTTCATGTGCAGGCTTCAACTGGCCCTAAGCCACTTGGTAAAACTCACACTTCCAAGATGCATATAAGATATTCTGGAAAAGTACTTCCTCAGTGTAGGCGTGTAGGAAACGAAGGCTCCAGATATTGGCACTTAGAGGCTCAGTGGCTGGCATTCCAACAAAGGCACTGACTGTACAGTGCCGTGCCCTAGAGCACGCAGCCTGGCCCGGCGCATCACCGGCACTTTGAACATGTGCAGTGAACACTCAGCGCAGGCCCCGTCCTTCTGCGTACAGCCCCGCCCCGCGCCGGCGCTGGCCCGCCCTTGCCGCATGAGGGCCCGCCCCCAGACGCAGCCCCGCCCCGCCATCGCAGCTCCGCCCACCGCCGGCGCTGGCTCGCCTTTGCCGTATCAGGACCCGCTCCTGCCGTCACAGCCCCGCCCCGCGCCGGCGCTGGCCCGCCCTTGCCGCACGAGGGCCCGCCCCCAGACGCAGCCCCGCCCCGCCATCGCAGCCCCGCCCCCCCGCCGGCGCTGGCCCGCCCCCAGACGCAGCCCCGCCCTACCATCGCAGCTCCGCCCCCCGCCGGCGCTGTCACGCCTTTGCCGTATCAGGACCCGCTCCTGCCGTCACAGCCCCGCCCCCCGCGGGCGCTGTCGCGCCTTTGCCGTATCAGGGCACGCCCCCCGCCGGCGCTGGCCCGCCCATGCCGCATCAGGGCCCGCCCCTGCCGTCACAGCCCCGCCCCCCGCCGGCGCGCGGCCAATGAGCGCGGCCGGAGGGGGCGGGGCCGCGCGGCGCGCTGCCCGGCGGTGGAGGCGCTTCTGCCGTTGCGGGAGGAGCGCCGCCTGTGGAGCCGGCCGTGGCCTCCGCCGCTCGCCCGCGCTCAGGTACCGGCCGGGCGTCGGCCCACGAGGAGGCGGCCGCGGTGCGCCCTCGCCCGTGCGTGCGCTGCCCGGCGCGGGGCCGCGCGTGAACTTGGGCCGGACGGTCCGGCTCCTGTCAGCGCGCCGAGCGCGGCCCGCGCGGCCCGAGGCTTTTCCAAGAGCGCGGCGGGCGGGTCGCTGAGGGCTCGGGGGCGCCGGGGCGGGAGGCCCGGGACTGGGACCCCCGAGCACCGAGACCCCCGCGCCCCGGGACCCCCGCGCACCGCGCACCCCGGGATCCCCGCGCACCGAGACCCCCGCGCCCCAGGACCCCCGCGCCCCGCGCACCCCGGGACCCCCGCGCACCCTGGGACCCCCGCGCCCCAGGACCCCCGCGCCCCGCGCACCCCGGGACCCCCGCGCACCGAGACCCCCGCGCCCCGCGCACTCCGGGGTCCCCGCGCGCCCCGGGACCCCCGGGATCCCCCGGGACCGGGACCCTCACGCACCCCGGGATCCCCGCGCGCCCCGGGACCCCCGTGCACCGAGACCCCCTGGGACCGGGACCCCCGCACGCACCGAGACCCCCGCGCCCCGGGACCCCCGCGCACCGCGCACCCCGGGACCCCCGCACCCCGGGGTCCCCGCGCGCCCCGGGACCCCCGGGACCGGGACCCCCGCGCACCCGGGACCCCCGTGCACCGAGACCCCCCGGGACCGGGACCCCCGCACGCACCGAGACCCCCGCGCACCCCGGGATCCCCGCGCGCCCCGGGACCCCCGGGACCGGGAGCCCTGCGCACCCCGGGACCCCCATGCACCGTGACACCCGCAGGCACCGAGACCCCCGCGCACCCCGGGACCCCGGGACCCTGGGACCCCCGCGCAGTCCACGCACCCGCAGGCTGCAAGGGGCCACGCTGCCACCTGTGGAACCGACCTGGGTGTCGCCTGTTGGAGCTCTTGTTCTTGGGGCTCATTCTGTAGCGAGAGAGCAGCAGGAGGTTTGACGTGATGAGTTAGGGGAACCCCAGAGGTGGGCCGGACACGACCTGTGGACGGTGGCTTGGAGGTGGCTTCCTGGGCGGCCTGGAGGCGGGCACCTGCCCCATGAAGGGAGAGAGGCGCGATGGGGGTTCGGGCACACAGTCTGCTTTATTCCCCCCTAATCCGAGGGCAGTTTCAGGGGTGTGCCCACCTTTTCCGTGCGCCCCACGACCTCTACTTTTCTAACCCAACATTAAGAAACCAAGTTACTCCCGTGTATAAGACAACCCCCAATTTTTGATCTAACAGGTTTTTGTTTGTGTTTTATATTTATTTTTATTGTTTTTGACAGAGAGAGAGAGAGATACAGAGACAGAGAGAAGGAGAAGGGCCCAGAACAGTCTCCATAGTTGTACATCATCGGTTTTTCCACATAGTTTCATTCCACAGGTGGGCGCGGGGCTGCACAGGGCAGGGACTGGGCCGGGGTCTCACCCTGGTGAGAACTGAACTGGGGGCACTCCCCAGCTCAGCATATGGGTCCACACGGGCCGGGGCCGGGATTCGATCCTCGGTCCCCAGGGCTGCAAAGTGAGCGCTTAACCCACTGAGCCATCCCGGCTTCCTGCAACAGTTTTAGACCAAAGTATCCTCTTTTTTTTTTTTTTTTTTTTTTATCTTTTCACATTTATAGAGAGAAATTATCTTTTTGTCTTCAGTGCATAGTTATTTCTATTTTACTTTTTGACAGATAGAGAGAGAGACAGAGACAGAGACAGTTAGAGAACCGAACTGTGGGAACTCCCCAGTTCAGCACGTGGGTCCTGCCTGGGCCGGAGCCGGGATTCGA
>PVKE010002951.1:0-17558 GCA_004027555.1 Craseonycteris thonglongyai
GACCAGCGGCGGGCAGAGCGGCCCTGCGCCCTGACTGGGTCTCGGCAGCCTGCTCAGCGCGCCACAAGGGTGACGCGGCTCTCAGGTCTCTGAGCCACTCGCTCGCTCTGAGCTCCAGCGCCGGGCCGGCAGCTGAACGGTGCCAGGGCCACGTGGGGACGAACCCACTCGTGTGGCTTCAGGACCAGGGCTGGAGGGGTCTGCTGGAAGCCACTGCTCTTTTGTTGAGCCCTTCCCAACTGTATATTTTAAATATAAGTGCCCGGAAAGTTCAAGGGAATAGGATAAATGACAAAGTTATACCACTTGAACTCTTGAAACCATTTGGGGGTTGGGCCAAGATTGTGGATTTTAGGTTCTTACCATCCAAAGTGAGTTTCTCACTTTCTGCTATTCAAACTAAGGAGAAAATGATCGACGGGGGAAGCAGGGACTTCTGGGAAGCTAGACCTGCTCCGAGTACTGCTTTGCACGCTGGGTATCTTGGTACATTCATTTTGTGAAAATTCCTGGAGCTGTATTTGTGTGATACAGGCACTTAATTTATCAACTAGTTACATTTTTAATTGAAATTTCCTATAAGTTCAACAGCGAGTGGTATTATCAGAGCTTTTAATCTAAAACTCCCTGTGCCAGGCCTGAAGTACCGGTATGGTATGCAGATTCATCAAAGTATCAAAATATGAGGTCTTATCAGAAGTTGAGGCTCAGTGTCATTGTCTTCTGAATTAGTCTAGATATTATTTAAATCGAGAATAGCTAAGAATTTGTGAAACTGATAAAAGATGATGACAGAAAGTGACACAGTGTGGATACACATAGACACATGCACACAACATTAATGTAAGAAAACCACAGTGAGTTACCACCTCACAACTCTTAGAATGGCTACTGTCAGTAAGACAAGTAATAACAGGTGCTGGAGAAATTGTGGAGAAAAAGGAACCCTCACACACCACTGGTGGGAGTGCAAATTGGTACAGCCACTATGGAAAACAGTATTGAGGGGCCTCAAAAAGTTAAGAATAGAATTACTGTAGAGCCCAGCAACCCCTCTTGTGGGGATCTACCCCCCAAATCTGAAAACATTTATTCCTAGAGATATGCATACCCCTATTTTTTTTGCAGCAGTATTCACAGTGGCCAAGATCCAGCAATAACCAAAGTGTCCAGGAATTGATTGGATAAAGTTGATGTGGTGCATATACACAATGGAATTTTACTTTGCTTTAAAAAAGATAAAATACTGCCATTTACGACAACATGGACAGATCTTGAGATTATGATGCTAAAGGAAGGAAGTCAGAAAAAGTCCAGAGCCTTGTGATTTAACTCATATGTGGCATTAAAAACCAAAAGCAGCAAACAAACAAGATAAACAACTTAAAGACACAGACAGCAGGTCAGTCGTCACCAGGGGTAATGGAGAAGGAGGGGTAGAAGAGGTAGAGGAGGTCAGTATATGGTGATGAAGAGATTTGTTTGGGGTGGCGAAGACAATACAATATATATATTGATGATGTGTTATAGAATTCTATGCTTGAAGCCAATATAATTTTACTAATCAATGTCACCCCCAATAAATTTAATAAAAAAGAAAGAAAAAAGGTGGAATTTTCTAGGTCAATATACATTATATGCCTAGTTACAGGGCAATATACTCAACAGAGGCACAGGTTAGAGTAGAAAAAGAATAATGTTTATCTTTACAGGTCAAACCTCATCTTTCTTAGTTACCGGTAACCTGAAACGTGCTTTGGATGGCTCAGGTCCTGTGAATCTCCCCTCTCACGTGGCTGCCTTACAGTGATAGATGCTCACTTAGCTTGGTCCTGCTACTTCATGGTGGTCTTCAGGAATGGCAGTGTTGTGGTTCTGAAGCCAGGAGGAGGCCTGGTCCCCAATTATGTAGACAGATGGGTTCCTCTGGGCAGATTTGCAGAAACAGTGCTGTGATTGATCATCTCCACTTGGGGCTTAGAAAGTGGTAGGTTAGGAGTTTCCTTGTTTTGTTTTTAACCTGCCTGTGGTAACAACTGCTTGATGTAGATAATATACATAAAGTTAATTCATACAAAGAACTTAGAACAGTACCTACCTAGCACATAGTGTGCACTCAAATGTTACTATTGTTCCGGTTACTACCATCACCGTTTTACTATAGCCCTTTTTTCCTGTAGCCACTTACCTACACACCCATGCATGCATCCTTCTAATCCTTTATGTCTCTGTATATTTGCACATTTCTCTGAATAATTTTCTTTTGCCTTTCTCTTCTTTATCTCTGGCAGGTTTCCTAGCATGCATCCTTCTACACATACATAACAAATACTATTTGAAATACACTTGACACATTCAGTATTGTGAAATCTTTGCCAGTTCTCTTGCTCTCTTCAAAGGGGAGGTACTTCTTTCTTTCTATAATTTGTAGGACATGTGATTTGGGATGTGAAAGTCACTGAGAAGTGTCAGGTTTTTACTCTGTCTCACCTGAGGCCAAAAGTGCCCTGCATGATCTGGCCTGCCTCCTCTCGGCCCCAAATAAGGCCCTTTCTCTCTGGATCACTGAGCTCCAGCTGCCCGGGCCTTTGTTGTAGGTTGCAAGGTTCGTCCAGGTCCCAACAGAGCAACTGTTCCTATTTACACGCTTATTAATACAATAGCGTTGGCTCATGATGTTTCCCAGGACTTCAGTATTTCTCTCTACTCTTTGGTCACACACACCTTGTTATCCTTCAAAGGGACCTATATTTTTTCTTCACCACAGTTATTGTAGTCACATTTAAATACCTATTTGTTGAATGTATGTCCTTGTCCCCAGGTTTTAAGCTTCATGAGAACATGAACTATCTCTCTCGTATTCACCCCTCACTGCAGTCTAACACTTAATGGGTGCTTAAGAAACTTTTAAAGAGATTAATTGGTTAATTAAAATGCTATTCTGTACCATTCAGTATCTCTGGACCTAAAACTAATCCTGAACATGTCTGTGAATTCATTGTTAAGTGCTCAAATTATATTTTGTCAAATAAGGTTAAACTCATTGAAAAAAATTCTTATACTAAGTATTTTAAAGATGAGCTCAGAGTTAATCTCCATGAATTTCATCCTTCATTGTCAGATATCAGGTTTACATTTCCTCATTATTATTTTACCAATAAAAAATAACTCCCTCTGGCAGAAGAAAGAAAAAGAAGAAAGAGAGAGAGGAAGAGGGAGGGAGGGAGGGAGGGAGAGAGAGAGAGAGAGAGAGAGAGAGAGAGAGAGAGAGAGAGAGAGAGAGAGAAGGGAGGGAGAGCAAAGAAGTGGATAGGGAGGGAAAAACAGTATTGTGGCTCTTTGTTTTTCAATCTGAATACACAAAAGCTGTCCCAAAAGTATCTAGCCATATCATATGACAAATGAAGGCATTTATGGCTGGAATTTTTCTAGGCAGCCTTCATCATTCCATGATGCAAAATTTGATTTGGCCTTACAAGAAAAAAAAGATAATAAAATTCAAGATAACACATTCATATTTATATTAATTTACATATTTAAATTTTACACCTTTAATATTATCTAAGTGCAAAATTCTCTTCTCCATTTAACATAAAAAATCATCTTGCTATTCCCTTGTAGAAAATATTTCTTCAATGAAAAGGCAGTTGACACTCTTGATTTTTTATACCATACTCTGGACTTGAATCTGCAATGAAGCTTATTAAGAAATGAGGATTCCTGACCCATATCACCTGAGTTTAGACCTGACTGATGAGGTCTAAAGGGATGTCATTATATTCGCATTTTTAACAAACTCCCCAAGTGACACTGATGTGTATCTCAAAATGGCATTAAACTCACATGTAATTCCAGAAGCAACCATTTAATGTTTTAGACAGTATTTTAAATAATGTGTAAGAACATTAGAAGTTCTATAAGAAACCTATGAAAAGAGAAGTGGTGTTTTTGTAGATGTGGAAAGTAAGGCTTTGAGAGGCTGTTATTTTGGTCAGGACTTTTAGCTACCAAGTTTCAAAGATAGGCCTTGAACCCAGGGCTCTCCCATTCTGATAGTCCTGCTTTTTGGTCACACCACAGAGCTGCCTCCAAAAATGCAATGATTGTGGCTTATCTAGGCTGACCCTAAACTCTAGGGTCAACAAAGAATTGCCCATGAAAAGACATACTGTTGACTTACTGGGGGTAATACATGAGGGAAAATTTACTGTCACAACTTTTGTGTTCTGTGCTAGTTGATAAAAAAGTTACTGACACCGTGCATACCCAGATCATTGGTCCAGTTCAGAAGTCTCTGAAGAGTTGCTATAACAAAAACTGTTCATCTCTGTGCCCCTCCCAAACTACTTCCGCATCCTCACTGTGAGGCCACCTTTTCATGTTTTAGCTTCCCTGCTATTAGAGGTGACCAAGGTGACTGAGTTATGATTCATGAGATATGAGCAACAACACACTTGGCACCTTAACTCATTTCCATGCCTTACATGCACACATGATGCCTGGAGCTGCTATCTTTCACCTGTGAGTCAGTAAGCCCACATGATAAACACAGCACAGTGGAAATTTAAAATAAGCCCACGTCTCTGATGACATTATTGAGCCTTACCCTTGGTTCTAGACTTCAGCTCTCAGAATACTTATTAGGAAGGGAAAATGCCTGCCTATCTGTTTATAGTCCCCTTATTCATTAATTCTATTACTTCTAGCTAAATGCATTTCTATCTGACATGAATTTTACTAGACATAGAAAGCTATATGGTAAATTCCCTCACCAGTCAAGTTTATGATTTATTCCTACAATTTCTAGAACTGAGTTTTTTGCATGTTGCAACACCAGGAAGTTTTTGTGGGGATGGTTACGTGTGATGTCTGTTTTGATGTTTAGTGTGTCTGCTTTCCATTTTGCTGGGCCTGTTAGTCTTTTTGCAGAAGCTCTTTCTTCTGAACATAAATTAAAATGCTCTGAGAGTTAGCTTTGATAAAGAACCGAAGGTAAAACCAGATCCCAGACTCCTTATATTTAGAATCTGGCCTGTGTTAAGGATGTTAGCTCTGTGAGATTAGTATGAATCATAACCTGCCTTCTTCCACAAAAGGCATCATCAAAGTATTCGAACCAAGGCCACAAGTCACTTGAGGAACATTCTGATGACAAATTCTCCTCTAGACTTTGTTACTTTGCGGCCACTTCCACTAGGAGAGAAACAGGTTCCCAAGGGGCTCACTCTAAGTGGAGCAGCTCGACTGAAAACTGCTCCATCCTTCTTTCAGCAAGCAGGGCCCTTCAATCCTGTGTCCCCATAAGTGGCTTTACCCTGCTGCCCACTCACAGTGGACCTGGGAGAAGCTCCTGGACCCATCACCAGTTACTGAGAAGTGGCAACCTGATTTCTTCTCTCTGATCGGGTTTGTGCCCCAAGTCCACCAATGGCCTTTTCTTCTCCTGACCATAAGTACCATTTGAAACAGGACAGGACAGTTGTTTTCCATCCTGTTTCAAATGGTACATCTGGTCAGCCTTCTCTGAACTACATTTAAAAATAAAATCATGAGGTCTGGTATACATTAGGCACTCAATACATATTTTTAACTGAATAAATAAAAAACAGACATGTTTCATGGCCACACTACAAAAATATTATGGAGTGGAGTGAGCGTATCTGAGGAGGCAGTCGGAAGGAATTACATGATGGAGAAAGAACTTGCCAGAATTTGGACAGGCAGAGTTAGAAGAATGGGAAATTTTCTTGAGGAAGAAAATCCCACAATGCCGTGAAAGAATGAGACGCACTAGGGGAGATTCTGAAAATACAACATAGACAGTGACTTCTATGGACGCACCACCATTTCAGTTAGTGTGCTAAGTGATGACATATCACAGTGTGAAAGCATGGCACATTTTTCTGCTGTGGACACCTAAGCCATCTCTGTGAGACAGCAGCGTAGGGTCTACACACAGCCAGAGGTCCTAGTGCTCGGCAGCTTGAATCACACATGTACTGGCCTCGTTAATCCATGTCCTTCCAGAGGCCTTTACTATGTCACAGGTTAAGGTCTCTAGTGCCTGTCTTGTGCCTCATAATCATTGTAAGGCATAAGAGGAGTCTCTTGTCTCACCAAGCCTCAGTTTCTCCATTTGTAAAAAGTACAAAGGCAGCTCTCTAAGAGCTCCACTAGCTCCGGTATTCAAGAGTTAAGGAAGAACCAGGAAATGGAATGCCAGGCATATTCTTTCAAGGTTTACTTGCAGTACAACACTGGCAAGTAGGCCAACCCAAAGCCATCCCACTGTGTCTGGAAAAGAAAGTTAAAATGTCAAGCAAGTGAGCGATGATGGTTACTCATTACTAGGGTGGTAACAGAGGTAAGGGTGAAAAGTGGTCAGATTTGATATATTTTGAAGTTGTATCCAATAGGAATTTTTCTTGTCTAGAGTAGACTTCAAATCCCTGTGGCATGAAGTAAAATAATGGTGACACTATGACACTATGAAAGTGAAGGTCAACTCAGTATCCTATGAGTTAGTACTGCCCTGAGTTTGTACAAAAGTTTGTAGTTTATCATAGCTCCTGCCCATTCATTATATAATGAGGTCCTCCCAAGACCTCTGTGTAGGGGAAGAAGACAGAAAAGATATTCAGTTCACCTAATTTCTAGGGAAAAAAACAGAACTAAGATCACATATGGTTAATAGTGTGGGTTAGACTTGAATTACAGCCTCCTGTTTCCAGTCTCTTGGGACAGAAGGAGCTAAGCTATGGTCAAAACCAGTCCATCCTGAGCCAGGCAATAAACTGTTTTGACTGTATCAAATAGAATTTCTAATGGGCATAAGTCAGCTTTGAAATCATGGATTTATGAGCTTGCCTAATTCCCTTCTGGGTCCTATATAAATCTATAACAGAATCGGTAACAGCGAAGTCTTGAAAGATCGTTTCCTTCAATTAAGAACATGTTTCCCTCACATGGATCTTCAGATGTGCTATGAGTGCTACTTAGATAACCTGAACAGCATCTCATGGCTGCATGGAGAACATATGCCTTTTGAATTTCATTATCATGGATGTTTTATAAAAATATCTGTATTCTGTTTATTGATCTGCAGGTTTTAAAACTAGCAAACTCTTCCCATTTGAAATATGATTGTAGAAATCACAGTTGATCATGTTCTCTAAACAAAACTATAAAATTGGGTGTTAAAATCAGCAGATTAACTCTGATTTTGTGATTATAGAATTAAAATTTGACCTGTAAGCTTGACCTTGTACCAGCTGAACACTGCAGTTGCCATCCTTTCATAGAGAGACTCTTCTCCAGCCAGAAAAACTTCTGACATCATCACCTCATAATATTATATGTTCATATCTAAATGCTTCATGTAAAAAAGAAACATTAAACTTATAAAAATTACAAAAATAAAAAATCCTCAAGCCACAGCAAATTTTATTTGGCAATAATTTGATAACATAAATTGGATCATTAGAATTATATCTCACATGGACTATGAATGGATAAGATCAATTATTTGGACTATCTCCAGAAAAGCTATGGAGAAACCCACTTCGTATCATATGAATTATCAAACAGTGACTTCTCAAAGGCCACTGGGGTTGTGCAAAGACTGAGACTGTAAAGTAATCAAAAGGACAATCAGGGGTCCTCAAACTACGGCCTGCGGGCCACATGCGGCCCGCTGAAAACATGTATCCAGCCCACCAGGTGTTTTTGCCGCCGCTGCCTGTCCTGCTTAGCAGCCGACTTGTCCCGGGCCCGCAGTCCAGCCCTCTAACAGTCTGAGGGACAGTGAACTGGCCCCCTGTTTTAAAAGTTTGAGGACCCCTGAAGCAGTTAGGATGTGCCAGTGTCATGGTCCATGTCTAGCTTGCCACCTTTCCCCTTTCTTAGGCAGGTTCAAGTCATATGGGAATATATCTTTTAAGTAAGTACAAAGTATAATTGGCCACAGGGTTCAGTTTTTAGCTGAAATGGGCATTTCCTATAAACACAGTGTGTTAGATTTACTGGTCTCTGATAGAATTTAAGATGAATACCCCGATGAGTTAAGGAAATGTGAGTTTTCCATGCTCTGGGCTTTGGTCCCCTGAAGGTTTTAGAGCCAGCTAGAACAATAGTTGAGCAGACAGTTCCTAGAAGATTTGCATGCATGTCATGTGGGCTCTATGTTTTACAGGAATGAACTCTAAAAACTAATAATCTACTTCATATGAGGGAGCAAAGTCAGTCATACCTCAGTAAGTGTGGGAGGGAGGAATTGAAGCGCCTTGCTGAATACTCCATGGGTGTTTGTGGGAATGAGTTGTGGGACTGTTTTTTTCTTATTGATGGGGTGGTCATTGCTCAGCTATCCCAAAGAACACATTCTACCAAATATCAAATGACCCCAGTGACTGCTGACTCTGTCCGTTTGGACAACAGAAAGGGAAATTCATACATTTTTGGCTCTAAAAGATTGTTATCCAAAAGTCTGGATCCTTATGAAGCTGAGGAGTAACTTTCCTAAATATAATTTTGACTATTCAGGCATAAGGTGATATGATTATATTCTAACAAATATTCAAGACACCGTATGCGTTGAACAAGTGGTCTCATGTTACAGTCACTAGGATCGTTTCTGATGTTTCTCCTGTTCAACAATAAGCTCTTTCTGAGTATCTCCAGGAATATGCACGTGTTCCATAAACATCTATTATTGTGCTTTCATATTTCCTCCTGGTTAGAAGGAGGAGACACCCAGAAGTGAGAACCCTTGCCGTGAACCATATCATCTCACCTTTCAGCTAATCGTTTATGCTATTTTCTTTTCCCCAAAGATAGGAAAAACAAGCAAAAACCAAAACAAACAGAAAAACACCCATGGCAAGCAAAAGGATGTAGTAACTACCAATCTCTGACCAAGAGCCTTCAGTGAAATTCAAGGTCTGTCATAAAAACCAACCTGAATGGTCTTGGCAACGAACTCAAGCAGTTCAAGGATGGGAGCTATATGTCTGCATGAATCCCCACACAGTGCTCAGAGCCCATATTTATGCTTCTCCTGTGTGCACCTGACACACAGAAGAAGAGGCTGCCTGAAGCTCTCACAGATTTCTGCAGCACAAAAGAAGCACAATCAACCACAACTAAATGGGGGAAATGAAGAAAGATCACACACACGATGCTTCTCTTTGTTCTTAAGCATTGTTAATGTTGGCACAACTTCTTGCTTGAGAAACAGAGCTTTCGAGAAGAATCATGCTAAAATGATGTACAATATCTCTGAGTAAAAGCCAAAGGCCATAATCAGCTGATGCAGTGGAAGAGAACATTTCCTCAGATTTCAGAGCACTTGTAGAGGTTACATTCGGGGTGGAAATTCAATAGATCTAACTTCAAGCAACAATAGGAGAATGTAATTTAAAAGATATTGTGGTCTGTGCAGGGGTTATAGAGATGAATTACCTACAAGTAATGGTAAAATTCAAATCATATTTTCCTAGTTTAACAAACATTTATTCAGTATTTACTATGCATTAGGCTATTGCAAAGGCTCATAAAATATTATCTCCCTCTTATATTATAGAAACTTATGATCTACTAGCTAGAGGTAAACTAGCAAGCAGTGGTCTGTGCATATTGATTAGTTCAACAAAACTAATTTTGCCAAAAGTTTTTATCTTTTTGAATCTATTCCTTTCAAAGAGCACTTGGCAGGGTACAAAAGATTTGTCTGTCCCAACAACGAATTGATTGTCTAATTTAGAGAGCTAATACCATTATTTTCTGAGTTTTATAACTCACTCAAGTTTGCATACCAAGTTAACAGAAGAGCTGGGATTTGAACTCAGGCTGTCTGAGTTGAAAACCAATACTCTTAACCATTTAATCTATTGCCCCGTCATTGAGGAGACAAGGTGCAGAGTGTAAATTTAAAATTATAGATCCTATGGAGAGGAGGATCACTGAGGAATGGTAGACAGTACTAGGCAGTAGGATTTCCTAGACAATAAATATGTGTGAATATGAGATACAAGAGAAACAGCATGCCTTTACTGTACCCCATTGTCTTGAATTCATAGCCCCAAATCAGCCCCTTGCTGGGTCTGTGTCGTACCTCCTTGAGAGATACTGAAGTTAGATCTGCTGTAAGTGGCATTGCCATGACTGAGGAACTCAGAGATGATATTTTTCTCTGACCCCTTTGCATGGTGATTTTCAAGAGAGTATACTAAGTGTTATGCACTCTGGCTTTAGTTGCTTTTCTTAGGTGGGCCCTTAATCCAGACCTCTAAACTTGCCAACAAACATCAAACATGTATAGGTCCTGGAATCTCTCATGCTTTTGTAGTATGCAAAGTATGCACTCTGCACACTGCTCATCCATCCTCCCAAGTTCAAGACCAGTTAACTTTTACATTTGGCATTAGAGATGAAAGGTTATTTTCTAACTCGAGCATTTATTAAAAGCAGAACCTATCGAGCTCAAGTCTGTCCTCCCTGTAGCAGTAATTCCTGGCCTTTATTTTGTCTCAAAGTTACCTGAGACTATTAAATTTAAGCAGAATTCTTGACTCCACCACAGAGAATTGGTGTGCCAGGGCTGTGGCCAAAGACTGTCTAACAAGTTTCCAGGTGATGCTGATGCTACTGGGCCAGAAACTACATTTTGAGAACCACTGCTGTTTAGTTAGCAATATCCTGGTTGAGATCATGGCTTCTAGAGCCAGAGTGCCAACTTAAATGCCATCCCCACCCCTTATGAGTTCTGTGGCTTTGGACAAGTTGCTAAACTGTGTGTCTGCAATCCCTCATATGTAAAATGTGGTAATAATATTAATACCATCCCTGTTATTGCAAGGGGTAAGTGAGTTCACATATGCTAAGTGCTTAAAAAAAGGACTGGAGCTTAGTAGGTTTATTAAAATATGTTGGCTAACATTATTTATTCATTGTGGTTATTGTTTGTGACAGGTACTGAAATGATCCACTTATTGGTGTGAATATTGATACCTGTGATCATGTATCCAATAGCAGTAGGAGGCACTACACTGTGAGAGGTCACTTAGCTACAGCTCCCTTAGAAGACAATTCTAGTTGGAATATTTATTCACAGACTATATATTACCAAGGGTTTGAAATTTTTGTTTATCAAATTGATGCACAAACTGAGGCAGATTGTTGCACAGTTACTGATGTTCCGAAATAAAGCCAACGCTTGTCACAGGGAGGGAAAACCAGGCTGCTGAAACTGCCTCATGTTCAAGGCGGGGCAGGGCACTTCTTTTCAGAAACACTGGGAGAGCTTTGAAATAATGGTGGTGTCGCCAGCCCATGGCTTGGTTTTATAGCTGACATTTCTCATAACGATGATTGAAATTTGTCATCTGAATGATTCCACTCTTTTTATCATTTCTTCTTGTGTCCAGAATTATGCGGTTGCCATGATGTTTCTTCTGAGTCCCTCAGCTCCAAATTGCAGACAGTGAAAGAAAAATGAGAGACTCGGGAATTCAGTGCCCCGAGATAGAGGCTATAGCTACCGGATCCACTCTTTGTCTTAACATAAAATCAGTCAACTCATCAGCGAAGGCTTCCTGTCTCTCACTTGTGAGGTTATTCATATAAAAATTATATGCGTGCCTTTGGTTGTATACTTGCCAAATAATATCTATTGAAACTAAGAAAAATGTTTAAAATGGAGTGTGATAAACATTTTTAGAAAGTGATTCTTGCAGAGAGAAATTGATCTATAGAGATGGCATTTAAGTTTTCATTGTAAATATCCAAGTCTGAATTTGATTTGAACTCATATTATATGGAGTTACCTATAAAATAATGGTAATGATTTCCATTTGTGACTTGGGGAATATGCATCAGGTCTTTGCAATTATTCTGACTTTCTGATGACCAGTGGACCATTTTTGCAGTCTATTTTAGGTACAGTGTTGAACATGTAATAAGCACATCAGTAAATGTCAGCTATTTGATTAGAGTGTATAACTAGCCACTATAATGGATGAAGAGCAACTCTGCTTTCAAATGCTACCCATTTTTTATCATGTAGCCATTGGGTGAAGTTGAGACCTGCAGGAGGCTGAGCTGAGATGTGTTCATGCACAGAGTCTCAAAAAATAAATCAAGTTCATTTTGGAAAAAAGTTGTTTTTAAACCTTAAAAATAGTGATGTGTTCAGAGGTAAGGTACAGTTGCAGCCTTCAAGCAGAGGACAAAGATGTTATGATTAGCAATATTGTTACACAGAAGTAATTATAGACTATGAATCAAATCATACTCCTCTTCCCAAATATATGGACCACAAATTGCAAAAGAGACAAGTGAATATTTAGCCCTAATCTAGCCATTTATGTACCCAGCAGACTGTGGCAAAGACACTCATTATGTTTTATTTAAATTAGATAACAGTGACCATATTTGAGTGACAGCATGCTTATGTTATGGTTTTTGTCATCTGTTGTCTTTGTGCCTAGGTAATTTCAATACTGTGGAAGCACTGATTTCAGATTTTAACAACGTAGTTGACTGTACGTGGTCTGTATACCAGAGTCCCTCCAATGCGTTCCAGCACAAACTGTAGCACTTTTAATAAACCACCGTGGTTTTCTGAGTGACATATTTTCTGAATTTTAAGAGCCATCCAAAGGTCTTCATGTTTTCATTCTGTGCAGAAAGCAGATGAAGTGATTTTCTTCTTGAGAACTAAGCCAAGAATTGAAATACTAAGAAAAATCTCATGAATTTCACTGGGATTGCTTGTTTGATTTCTCCAGTGAATCACTTCCTTGTGAGGAAAATCATCCTCGGCAGGGACGCTATGAAAACAATTACTCCCAGGAATGTCTAGTTACAACTACAGTGGTGTGGGAGAAAAAGAGAGGCTGTGTTTGCATTTATTTCTCCTCTGGAAATCGGTAATTATAAGATTCATATTTTCCTTAACCTCCCTATTCTTGTTCTGTTATTAAGTAGGCGATAAAAGCACCCACTGCTAAATGCATCATTGATGAGCTCAGGGCACAGTGTATATTTCCTTTTTATAAATATCTTTCCCAATTCTTTGTGATTTTTATCATTTAATTTGCATCTATTATCTCTAATCTGATGCTTTCTAGTAAGATGGGGATTCTAGGTGAGCTCTAGTACCAAGAAAAAAATATAAGTCTAAAACAAGAAGTCTTAGCTTGTATGCCCGACCTAGTGCCTACTTGGGGACTTTTAACTTCAGGTAAGGTCTAGTAAGATCTCACGCTATACCTAGACTCTCTAAAAGAAACCAGACAGACAGAATGGTCAGGGAGATGGCTTATGGAAGGAAACAACAGTATTAAAAATAAACAGAACATCAGGAGGGGAAAACACTCTTGAGGAACTTTTCACGTTTTAAGCTTCCCCGAGTTTTCAATCAATCATGGTCACTTAGTGAAATCGATAAAATGTCATCACAGTTTCAAAGAAGCCTTCAAGTATGTTTACTGAGAAGGATGGCTCTGAAATTTAAATGGAGTATTGTTACCACAGTGCTATCGCAACACGTTTAACAATATTTCAAGGCTGCTCCTTCCAGTGCCTTTGAGGTTAAGAGCATGCCTTGACCTCTGTCACATCTTCCCTTTTCTTGTGTAAATGGATATTTGGCACTTAATGTACAGTCATAGATTAACCCTAAGTGGATTCTTCCACTTCCTGAACCCTTCTTGGGTCACCTGTAACATTTGCTGATACACTAATGAGATTTGCTTGAGAATGAATCACTTTACCTTGAAAAATATTCTCTCCAGGGCCCCCAAATGAAGTTTTGAAGTGTATCTGCCTGTCCAAGGCCCATTCAGATTGGCAAGCAGCGAACTCTTCTTTTAAGTATGTCAACCATGGCATATTGTTTGTCATAGTTATTTGGAAATCTGCAGTATCCGAAGAACCCGAAAGCTTATTTTGTTCAAAGGCTTCTCAGACCTAACTTTGACCAAATGGGAACCAAACACAGAGGAATAAACACAAAAACACAGCCCTTATTTGTCTTGCATCTTCTTTTCTTCACCGTTTCCATCTCTTATCTTGCTCCTTTCAGGCACCATAGGTGAGACATCTTAACGTGAGGCCTAGGCTTCCCTCCGCTAACACATATTGTTGGTTACAAAGTCCTCCACGTTTCTCTTTGTTAGTGTCCCTTGGATTTCCTCTTTCCTCTTTATGTCTTTTATTTTAATCCCGATCCTATAGCTAATAACTAGTGTGGGCTTGTAGCAAAGCATTGTGTCTACTGGTCTTCATACACATTCACATGTAATCCTCACAAAAATCCCTGAAAGGCCATTATTCTTATTTTACAGAGCAAGAATTGAAGCTCTGATTGATCAAGTGACCTTGTCATCATATCACCCTAAAAAGTAAATTTTTATGATTCTGAGGGATGGTCATAGGTTTCTACATGGCCCCCTGGGAGTCCTCACTCTGGTCTAAACTTTAGGTGATCAGCCTTTAAGCGGTGACTTTCACCAGCCTGGTTAATCTCTTTGTTTAGGACCTTCCTTTGGTTTCTTCCACGAGTTAAAATTTTTGTACTCAATCTGGTGTTCTAGGCCATATTAACAGGGACTCCATTTTATATGTTGAGACTTAGATCCCTAGTGTATGTTAATGCTAATCCTTTTCTTGAAGTAAGTTGGTCTCCTTATTGACATGTCCCAACCACACCAGGATCTTTATTTCCACTCTCGCCTCCAATTCACTCCTTTTTTACTCCTACAACTACTTCCTTGCTTATAGTTGTCCCACCACATCAGTTGAAGCATCTTCTCTATTTCCCCCAGCGCCAAGTTAAATGCTCATACTATCTTCCAGCATTCCTTATTCATTTGGTCTCTCTATAGTTAGGATAATGATAGCTGCTCTAGCAAATAGACCCCCAAATGCATAACATTGCAACTATAATGGAAGCGTATATGCGTAATCAGCAGGTAAGTGTCCTATACACAGTGATTCAAGGATAGTCTGACCAGACCTACTGTTTGAAACAGAACAGTACCTTTGTTTTCTATGCCATTTAAAATGGTATGTCTGGTCAGCCTATTCAGGACTCAGACTCTTCTTATCACATGGCACCTCCATCCCACAAAGAGTAGTCTTCCTACACCAGCAACATCAGTACTCCTGAGAACTTATTAAGGATGCAAATTATAAGGCTTCATCCCACGTGTGCTGAATCAGAAACTATGGGGCTAGGGCTCAGAAATCTGTGGTTGCACAGGCCTTTCAGGTGAATCTGATGCCCTAAAGTCTAAAAATCACTACTCTACAGCCTCGTGGCCATCTTTGTTCAAATGGGCAAATTCAGAGAATGTGGAAAAGATCCACATGCTTCTTAGAAGCCTTGTCCCAGAAGCGATGCACGTTACTTCCATTCATATCTTCCTGTCAAATGCTAATGAAATGGCCATTCCTCATGCAAGGGATTGTGAAATGTAGTCCCTGTGGTCCTCATCTCAATAAAATATTGGTAGATAGATGTAAATGCAATCTTTTTAAGACTCTGACTTCCACCCCCTGATTTTCACGAATCATGCTTAATAATGCAGTCTGACAGGTTCTTAAACTTTATTTCTGTGCATCTATCAGCTTAATTCCTTTCAGTGAACATTTTATTCTTTCTTCTTCATGTAGTTTGATTTGCTTCATCATTTATTCGGCTACCACTTGACATAATTTTCTTTCTTGATTCATTAAGAACCTGGGTATTGCAAACTTTCAGTTGCAGGTTGCTATAATATGTCAACTTATTTCCTATAAGCATAAAGTAGCCTAGCTGAGGGGCTTGTCATGTAGAACTTAGGACATAATGCCTGTTTCTCAAGTCCAGCATGAACATTTATAATTTTGAATTCATCTTTTCCATGTGTATTCTGCATTGATATTCATTAATACTCAATACCTGATAGTATTCATGAATAGGAGGGGTTATTTTTTAACTCATAGTATCAAAGTAGATAACATGCAACTTTCCCATGTGTCCTTGCACTGTTCAACTTAGGTCAAGTTCATTACTATGACTGGGCTTGGCCCCTGAGGAACATTCAGTAGGAACCAGATACGGTTGTTATTTATCCTCCAATATAAAACAGCCTTCTATTTTCCTTATGACATGATTAAAAAAAAAAAAAAGGTTGTTTTGGGTCATTGGGTATGTAACTCTTCTGTGTGTAGATGAAATAATCAAATACATGCTACCAGTTTTATTCTATATACATTTAATTCATATAAAAATGACATATTACTTTAGAATTATCCTTTTTCTTTTTATAAAATAATCATGTTCAGATGTTCCATAAGCAACTATAAACCCATTTTTTTTTTTGTCATCTCTAGACCTACTTTTTGATTAATCTTGTAATTTTCCAGAGCCTCTTGTCTTGACTTCTACATGCTTTTTTGGAAATACAGCCCTTATTCAATCTGTGTATGAGGCCATAGCTGGTGGTGTTCGTCCTAGTATAAGCACCCAAGCACAAAACATAAGGACAATGTGGTCTTGTGTTACTTAAAGTTTACTTCATCCTTCAGGTATTCACAATGTTTCTCTACAATATAACCAAGTACTGTATTGTTTTCTAAAATGACTTAGAAAAGGTTCTTTTTAAGGTTGCTCAGACTTATCACTTTGAGCTCATATCACTAACGGTAATCTATATGTGTTATATTTCTTTGGCTGCTTTTTTTCCTTCTTTTAATGTAACTTTGTAATACTCCAGACTAGCATTGATTGAGATTGTTACCTGTCTTTCCTGATTTGATGTTCTGATATTTCAAACATATTATAGTAAACCAGAGAATGCCCAGTGATAGGAACGATTTTATTTGGATTCCATTGTAAGCAAACTCCCTCCAGGAGAAAGCAGAAAAGCACAAGACAGTATATCGTCAAATGATAAAATGGGAAGGGTCATCGCTGAGTTCTGTGGGACGTCACACTAAGTTCTCATCATTGAAAGTACATGACCTCATTTATTTTTATATCAACCATGTGAGATGGGCATTTGCCTTCCTGTTTGTCACAAGGATGCTGGAACTTTGAAACTTAAGTGATTTTCACTGAGTTCCTAGTAGTAAAGGATGGAGGCAGGATTCACATCCAAGGTTGGTCTTACTCTAAAGCCCATACTGTTTCTCTCTTCTCATAGAAAGCACATCTTAATGCAAATGGGTTCCTTGTTTCCATCAGAGGAAATTGGTGTTTCCTACAGTTGTCATTGGGTATCAGGGCAGATAGAAGACATCATGCTGTCTTCTTACTACCATGAACTTCTTTTGCCCCAACATTTGCTTGGCTGCTTTGTAAACTGACCTGGATTCCAACCATCATAACAATTACGTATTTATATTCTTGTAACCTTATTGAAGCTATTGTTAGTCACACTGTCCAAACAAAGATAAGTAGCGAGATTTTTTTTTTTTTTTTTTACTTATGTCTTTAAAGGGTACGTGGGACCTATAGTTTATGAAGCTCTATCCATTCCTTCCAGTTTTCTTTCTATTCTTAACAGTCTTTA
>PVKE010002951.1:17658-76925 GCA_004027555.1 Craseonycteris thonglongyai
TGTCTTCAGTGCATATTTATTTCTATTTTACTTTTGACAGATAGAGAGAGAGACAGAGACAGAGACAGTTAGAGAACCGAACTGTGGGAACTCCCCAGTTCAGCATGTGGGTCCTGCCTGGGCCGGAGCCGGGATTCGATCCTCGGTCCTCGTGGCCTCAAAGCGAGCGCTCAACCTGCTGAGCCGTCCCGGCTTTCCCAACAGTCTTTATTTTTAACAGTCTTTATTTTTTATTGTTCTGTTTTTAACAGCCTTTATTTTTTCTTGTTCAATTTATTGGGACGACATTGTTTAGTAAAAATTACATAGGTTTCAGGTGTACAGTTCTATAGTAAGTACCTCGTCTATGTGTTGTATTGTGTGCTCACCATCCAGAGGCAGTTTTCTTTCCATCATCATAATTACCAAAACTTTTCCAAGAATGTCCTTCCTAGCCAACACCATAAGATTTTCCTTTCTCCTCTCACCTTCTCCTCAACCTGAAACCTCCAACTTGCAGGTGCTATGGACATGTTTTCTTTCCCAGGGTACTACAAAATATTGACATACTATTTAAAAGCCAGAGATTTCCCATATCTGAAAATCTGGCATCTTAAATAGAATCAGAATGTTTTGCTGCCCTGCCTGTTTTTTCTGTTAGTGGTGAGTACAGCTGAATCACATCCTGTAATAGCATTTGTGGTTAGGACATACATGCGCCCCACCCCAGAACATCACATCCCCTGTCCTCTATGGTCTGTCTAGTGTTCAAAGCCTACTGGTCACCATATAGCCTCACTTCTGCATTCTCATTTTCCCCCATAGTAAGGTAACTTTTCTCTGTGTTCATGCCTTTAGCAAAAGTGGAAAATTAAAAGACAGACCAAGAGGATTATAGGTACTAAGGAGATTAGTTATTTGTGGCTATGAAAAACTATCACTTCCAATGCAATAAGCCAATTCTCAGACTGCCTACTTCATGTCAGTTACCTGCCTGGCCCGTATAGGCACATGAAAACGAGCACAAATACAGATCCGTATAGTGTTTTGCTGCATTACGTTCTTCCTCCTCATCCTTTGTTCCAGTTCTACAACCTAGTCTCAGATTGCACATTACAGACAACTCTTCTTGAAGGACTGAATGTTGGAAATCAGATGAGCAATTTAAGGATGTTATTTGGAGAGCTGGGGGAAGGTAGCAAATCTGTAAAGCTCCCCGGGATTAAATAGGAGATATATTTTACATGCGGAGGCTTATAATTCTAGAGTCCAAGTGCCTATAGAGTACAAATGATGGTAAACCAAGAAAGGACAGACCTAAGGTTATCACTAGAAATTCAGTTATTTAGGACAACAAACAAAAATGTATCAGTTGAGTCTCAGGAGGTCATTACCCATAGTCATTTCATTAATAACTAATATTATAAAAAGTTGAAGATATTCAATGATCATCTAGACCAGTTTTCTGCTTAACTTTCATAGAATACCAGTATTACAAAGCTCTGTGCTGAAAAGATTCCATGGTCAAATAAATTTGGAAATTTTATTTTACTATTTTTTTCTGGAAGATTCACAATATATTTTAATAGTATAAAGGCTTTGAGAAGTCCTGCAATTAAGAAACAAATTTAACTTTAACCCAGTTCTTCCAAAATTTATTTCATCATGGAACTATATGCCTTTTAAAATAAGTGTCTTTATTGAATACCGATTATTTTTGTGGGTGACTCTTGCATTTTATTGCTTTTTATTCAGGAGCCAGTTTGTTACTAGATTGTACAAGCACTTTCTAAACTTTCAATTTACTAGGTCTATGTATTTTATATTAAAGTTATTTTTTTGTTTACCATTTTTGTGTGTGTGTTGTAAGTTTTCATACTCAAGTTTTTCTTTCTATTAGATACCCCCTAAAAATAACTGAACTATATTATTTTTGACTGTCTCTATTCAGGGGACATACTCTTCTGTCATCTGACATTTTTTTTAAACCCAGTTTCTTTAAGTAGACTTTTCATTCTTGTGAGTTCAGCACATGGAATGTGATTCTGTATGAAGAAAATGTTTGTAGAAAAGTATTGAGCGGAGTATAAACATGATAAGCAAGGTACTTACCCCCATGATTCTTGTTATTTTCCCATTATTGACCTTTTTTTTGTTTTGTTTTTAGAATTCAGTCTCAACCAGGGATTCTCCTTGAGATATCATGTAATCACTGAGAGATGAGTTAGTCATCAAGGCAAGTAAAGTCTTCATCAGTTACTGAGTATTTTAGCAGACATGAGTTGTCAGCAGAAATCTGGCTATTGATAAAGAACTGTTTTACCATGATTAATGCTTCACTCTGATGTTGGAGAAAACTCATTTTTATCCTGAAATTCCACTCATGCAATGTTGACAAGCATGAAGATGCTTTTCTGACCCTGTGTGTGTGCATAGTGAGAGAATAGATTAATAAATGAATATAAGTCTTTGGATCAACTTGAATGTACGTATTCACAATCCATTTTCATCAGGAAAGAGTGATGTTGGCAAATATTAAGAAAATAATGAGTGAAATCTTCATGCCTTTTGGTTATTTGATAAAAAAGAACAATTAAATGAGTAAAAAGTCATTAACTAAAGTTCTACGAAACAGTGGTATTTTGGTCATACTTTGTAAATATTTTCCTAATATATTTTTATTCCATTTCTTTGTAGACCTCACTTTAGGAATTCCAATCCATCAATGACTAATAATATCCTAGCCAAGCAAATGGGGCTTGTTAAACTATTTCTGCACATGAGAGACTGAAGTGACGGTATTGCAGGCTGTTTTTACCGATGTGTGATGTTTCCTGGATGGACAGGTGTCAAGTGCCAGGTGTCAGGTGTCAATAAGGTCACAATGACTTGCATGGCTAGAAGTATGTAGGCTGATAAATAATCATCAACAGGTAGTAAAATTTATGCAGGGCTTACTGAGTAGAGCAAAATCACTAGTCTTCCAGGTACTTTTCTTATTAAATTTCCCTCTTCTCTAAGACCCTAAGATCAAACATTTTCTGCATTCACGTTTAAAGGCAGCCCTGTCCTGGCCACGCTTTTTGAGCAGTTCTGAAACCCTCTGTGGAACCTGTGTTTCTTGTTACGGTGCCTAACTGCAAAATTCTATCCTAAAAAAATGAAATCTCTCAGTAAGTTCAGTGACCAATTGGAACTTTCAAGTGCCATGATAGAGCCAGTGGTGCAGTTACTTATTTGCTTGATTAGTCATCTACTTTATTTATTTATTATCCTCTGATAGAAGAAGAGATTTAGCATCCTAAATAACTAATTAAGACATGAATAATAAGTACATGTTTTTAACTGAGATTTTTTTTTTTAATAGCTTTCATAATTTTGTCTGTAGCCACCTCAATCCTATGCATTTATGTTATCCGGAATTCTGAACACCAACCAGCTAAAACTCCCAAGTCTGGCTCTGAAGTCACTCAGAGTCATTCTTGCTTTTTATTCTCCTAACCCTGTCCTATTGCAGGCCAGTTGCTCTTGATTCCTCTTGTCTCCCTATTTCCTGTGCACAATTTCATTTCTGTTCTTTGCACTTGGTGTGACCATTTGTTTACAGGTTTTCTAAATCATGCTGGCTAATATCCGCTTGTCAGTTTTATTGTGGTTCACTATAGGCTGTCTTGTCCTGTTTCTGGAAACTGGAAAACCATTCAAGAACTTCTACATTGCTCAGGGTTCTGTGGTTGCAAACAGCAGAAACCAGCGTGTGCTAATTTAACAAAAAAATGCATATGGAAAGCATATGGCTCATAGACTTGGGAAGAAAACCTCCTAAAGGACGGAAAGTAGGATGGCTCATGAGACCTAGGAACTACTGGGTATTTTGTCTGGGCTGCTGATGCACAGGGCATCTGAGGCCCTGTATTGGCTTTCAAACCTTATGCCCAAGGAAAGAAGAGAGATTTGGGGTCCAGAATTAATTCAACATTGGAAACTATAGAATTGGAGGATCTTTAGGGAGGAATTTTGCTGATTCTAAGGGTTAAGGAGGCTCTAACTGACATTTCGCACGTCAGGCACACATATCAGGCCAGTGTTTGACAGTTAGGTTAGTCAAGTCTTAAGTCTCAGCGTTGATGGTAGTGTCATATTATAACACTTGCCTATAGCATAGTGATCTGAAAGATGAAACATTCAAACCAGAAGTAGAGAGTCATATCTTCCTCTTGTATTTGAAATACCGGTACATTTTTTAAAGTAGCAATTTTGGAGCCATTTGTAACAGCATGATTAAAGTGCATGGAGATATCGAAGAGTGAAAGTTGAAACTATATGATCAGCACCCCAGTAGGAAGTGAAGAACAAAGTAAGAATAATTATTGTGGGCACTGTTTGAACACATCATAGCAGGTTCCCGTCATTAAACATGCATTTTAGTTAAAAAAAAAAAATCTATTGTCAGGTATTATACTAATGAGTTTAAGTATATATGTGATTTTTGTCAAAAAAAAAGGGGGATAAAATGACCATGCTTGAAAATAATTGCTTTTTTGTCATTATCTCAGTAGAATTTGAAAGTAATATTAATGTGAGAGGTAAAATTTTAAGAACATTGGGAAAATATTTCTCTATTTTTCACAGCCAATTATTTTAAATTCATTATAATCTCTATATAGACATGATGATATCTGTCTCTACTGATCTATCACAACTGCTTAGTGAAAAAAAAAGAAATTAATGACCCTTTCTTCAGACAGTTCTCTGTGGATAACGTACATAATAGCCCCAAAGTTACACTCTGACGCTCATATGGAGAGTAATGGAAAAATGCATTCATTGAGGTTTCAGTTCTGCTCTTTGCTGCTTGTGTAATATCCATTAGGTCACTTCCTTCCAACCTCTGGTTTCCTATATTTGAAAATAAGGGCAGTGATACAATATATCTCACAGAGCCATTGTGATATTAAAAGCCAATACAGGCAAAGTTTAAAAAAAAAAAAAAAAAGCCATGTTTGCTTCATTACCATAATTGCATGACTTTTCTTACACTAACCCTTGAGGAGGTTATGACATTGCAATGAGATCAAGATAAAGATACAGAAAATCTACTTTACTTGCCACTTGGACTGGCATGCCCGAAGGAGTAAGGTGTGTAGCATAATGATCCCTATTTAGTAACCAAAGTCATGAGAAACCTTAGAAAATCCAGCCACCTTCCAAACTTTCTCCTGTTCATGTACTGAAATTTTCCTTATAATCCTCTCAAACCAGAGCACCAGGAGCATCTCATGAGAGTAATTTTTTTTTAACTTTTAAAAAGTTTTTTTATTGTTTTTGACAGAGAGAGAGAGAGAGAGAGAGAAAGAGAGAGAGAGAAAGAGAGAGACAGAGACAGAGAGAGAACTGAACTGGGGGAACTCCCCGGTTCAGCACATGGGCTCGCACTGGCCGGGGCTGGGACTCAATCCTGGGTCCCCGGCGCTGCAAAGTGAACGCTCAACCCACTGAGCCATCCCAGCTTCCCCCATGATGAGAATAATTTACAAAGCATATTTTTCCATACGTCAATTAACAGAGGGTGTATAATGAACATCTCCTGTATATCCATTTCCTTGTTCTTAGTAACAGTGCCTCTTATTTTTCTTTGGGAACTCATTTCCCCAAAATAACCAGTAGTGTGTAGCGGTATCTGACCATCACCTCTGTATTATCACATTTAAACAATTCAATGAAATCTTACAGAGTTTTAAATTTATATATATATATATATAAATTTACATATATATATATGTGTGTGTGTGTGTATTTAAACCACATATATTATTTCTATAATTTTTGTCGTCCAACATTATTTGCCAGGGATACATTGTGTTTCAGAGATTTACTATATCTTAATTCATGCAGTTCCAATTTATTCATTTTAATTATGGCTTATGAGATCATACCAGAGTTTATTTATCCATCCATCACTTTATTGAAAGGGTATTTAGTATATTCCCAATGTGTTTCTTTACCTTTTGTAAATATGATGAATCTCATTATGTACACACGTGAGAACTTCTCTAGCATAATTTGCATAGAGGGGGAATTACCACTGCTTACCCAATATGAGCATCTTCAACCTAATTGGTGTCAAAAGAACTGTGAAATGATTCATCCCACCAGCACTTAATGAAAGAAAGTTCCTCTTATTTTATGTTCTTACCAACACTTACTAGATTTTGATGTTTTTGCCAATCTGCTGGGCACAATTACTTGCATTGCCCTGATTATTAGTATAGTTTTCATATGATTTTTTGCCATTCTAATTTCCTCTCCTGTGAACAGATTGTCCATATCTTAGTCTGTTTTGTTTTTATTTTTGTTTTTTTCTTTTTCTGTTGATGGTTACCCAATCATAAGTGATAAGCAAGGGTATTCTCCAGTTGTTGAAAGTTGGACTCTCCATATGTTGGGTGAAAAGTTTGTTCATTACATCATTCAAACCTTCTTTATCCTAGTAGATATTTGTCTTCTTAACCTGTGCATGTCTGAGAAAGGTGTGTTAAAATGTCCCACCATGATGGTTTGAGTTTTAAAAAATTTCTCCACGTACTTTTATCAAGTTTTGCTACAGAGAGAGAGAGGGAGAGATTGAGATTTTCAGAATGAGGTCGTTTTTTTTTCTTTGAAGTTTCTCTTCCATAATGTTTTAATGACTTCTTTGCTCTTTTGAAGTTTTGCCTTAAATTCTACTTTGTCTCATATGTAGATTGTCCTTTAGTTGATACATTTCTCAATATTTTTGTTTATTATCAAGTTTAAGGTAGGTCTCTTGTTAGAAGTGGCTGTTTATTTATTAAAGATTTATTTTATTGTTTGAGAAAAGGTGAGAGAGAGAGAGAGAAGAGGAAAGGGCCCAGAGCTGTCTCCATAGTTGTACATCATTAGTTGTGAAATGGTTTCATTCCACACAAGTGAATGTGGATATGCAGGGTGGGAACCAAGCCAGGGTCCTCCCATATGGGAGGAGAGAACCTTTGCCACTGAGTGCCACAGTTCAGCACATGGGTTTT
This sequence comes from Craseonycteris thonglongyai, assembly GCA_004027555.1. Classification (NCBI taxonomy): domain Eukaryota; kingdom Metazoa; phylum Chordata; class Mammalia; order Chiroptera; family Craseonycteridae; genus Craseonycteris; species Craseonycteris thonglongyai. The sequence continues at coordinate 24,684 of PVKE010002951.1, forward strand.
CACTGGCCAGGGCCAGGAATCGAACCCCAGGGCTCGTGATTGTGAGGCAAGCACTCAACTGCTGAGCTGTCCTGGCATCCTTTGTTTTTGTTTAAGTTCAGACTTTAAGTTCTTAGAGTCTGTGAGTTGGCAACAGGTAAAATGGGACTCACGTAACAGTTTTGTTGGTAGTATTGGATAATCAACATTACATATTTCTTTTTCATTTAAAATGCAATGCATGCCCTTGAATCGCTTCCGCGTTTACTATTAAAATAGATGATTCATATTTTTCTTTGTATTACGATATTCCTCAGGGAGTTGCAGGATGCAGTTGAGAAAGCAAAGGCTTTAGCAGGAGACAACAAGCCACATTGGGAACAAGTGACTTAAAAATGCTCTGAGCCTTGTCCTCCTAGTCTGTGAATGTGTGGCAATGATAATAAGCACCACAGCTTGGTTGTAGGCAGGATCAGATAGGCAGTAGAAGGGATAGAACCACTCTTAGTGTCACCATATATAGTCAGAGACTGTATCTACTCTTGATTTCCATTATGTTTCTAACATCAAACACAGTGTTCAGCACAGAATAGTAGTTGGGTAAAATGTGTTGAATAAAAAAGTGAGCAATAGAAATGTTTTTTGTATTCACTCTTAGTCTACCAAACTTTTCCCATTACTTTTCAAAACTTCTGCTAAGTTCCAGCCATCTTTAACTCTCACTTCTTTTGACTCGTCTGCCCTAGTGGTCCCCTCCATACTGCACAGTGCAACTAGAGCTAGTGTTCAAAAGAACATGCATAATCATGTTACACATCAGTGCCAAGATACAGTCCACATTTCTTACATAGCTTCTGCATTTAATATAGTACAGCTTCCATCTCATATTCCAGTCTCCTCTTCCACCACCAGCTTCTGCCTGCTCTGTCATTTGTTACGCTGAATGTACCCAGAACCTGGTGAAGTGCTTCCAGTGATACTATACTAGCTAAGGTGTATCGAAGCTGCTGTAACAAAGAAACCCCAGAACGAAGTAGCTTAAACAAAATAAGCAGTTATTTCTCGTAGGCAGTGGGACAGTAAGTGGGGCAGGCCTGGTAGGATGACGCTTGGTGCAGTCAAGACATGTCTTCCACATCCGGGTCGTCCTTGTGCTGAGTCAGGAGGAAGCAGGACAGGGGCGCAAACCAGGTGGCACACATGCCTTCCTTTCCAGGGTGCCAGTCTTCACTTCTCTTCATATTCCCTTGGCTAGAACTTTGTCATATGACCACCACGGATTATAGAGAAGCTGGAAAATGTCATTTTTCTCTAGATACCATGTCTATTGATGAAACACGGGAACTCTATTATTAAAGGACAGGGAATTAGTTATTGTCATGTGAGTTTTCATTATTCCCTCTAACAACATCACCATTTTCCCCCAGTTGCAGTTGTCAATTCATTTTTCTGTTTTTGTTTTTTTTCCACCAAAGTTTAGAGTTTTGAGGCAAGGGAACATGATTAATTTGTCAGTATATGACTAATACTTATCTTAGTGTCTGAAATATACTAGGCGCTCAGTTAATATTTGTTAAAGGGATGAACCCCAGAAACAAGGCAGATCTCCTGGAGACATGATAAAAGAGTATATTTGAGGGCTCTCCAGAAAATTTTTCAGGCATTGTCAGTATAACTACAATGGCTCCATGTCTAGAAACTTTCCAGACAGCTCTTATATATATATATATATATATACTATAGTAGCATCACTATGCTCTTGTTTACAACTTCTTTTCTACAGTTTTTCTTATCTTTCTCTGGACTAAGTAAGGATCCTTAGATAAAGGAAATAGCTGAAAAGATATGAGCATCTCTCAGGAAATTTCCCTTGGAAAAAAGCAGCAAGGCAAGCATTGATTACAGACCCTCTGTTTATAGGCTGTCGGATGAATGCATGTTGTATAAAATCAATCTGTCCAAGCCCCTACTTTTCTGGGTTAAAAATAAGAAAAAGTTCAATTAGTTTTCTCAAAGAACTGAAAGATTGTTTGGTACCTGAAGTCAAGACTTAAATGGCTCATGCTGAGGAAACTTTTTTTTACTCCAAATGAGTTCATTAAAAGTGCTTTAATCAGTTTCTCAAAGCCCATCTGTGTCTAATGTTGATGCAATATCTCTTTAGATGGATTCCTCATCCACGTACCTCTGAGGCTTGTGTCATTTGAATCCAGGTTGGAGGAAGGGAAAGAGCTAACTATGTCTCCAGAAAGATCCAGAAACTGGAAGGCAAACAGTAGAATGGCTGCAAATATGACCAGAAATGATTCTATTTATCTTACGCCTTCATACCTCACCTTCCCTCATGGAAGTAATCACGCATATCAACATTAGGTTGACGCTTCAGCTAATATGTTTGTTGTTAGATTAAAACCAGAGCTCACATTCCCTTTCATTCATTCCTCAGGCAGTGGTGCGGTGGTATGACTTACACATGGTAGATGCTTTAAAATTAAGTTTTAGAAACACTTTCTGAACTTCAGAACTCAACAAATTAATCTAGGTTTAAATCCCCTTAAGTCCTGAATTTGATTTCAGAAGCCTGTTTCTTTGGATATCTATATATGCTGCTAATTTGCACAAGAGCAGAAGTTCCAAATAAAACACCCTGTGGATTTTTTTTTCAATCACAGCCTATTAAATATTCAGTGAGCGCTTAGCATAAGTCAGTTTGAGGGCTAAATCGTCTAGGACAGTGCAACTCAAAAATCTGTATAAAGGACTATTATAAAATATTGTAATCCATGGTAGACCAAGACTTTTATAAAATAGAATTAAAATGTTGGAACCATGGCCAGTCACTATGAAAGTTTCTAGAAGCTGACTCAGGTTCTGGGGCCATCTTGCTGGGGGCTGTGGTCAAGAGCAATTTGCAGACAGATCACACTTTGCAGCATTGATCTGTGAGAGGTGAGAAGAAAAAGTAGTTTTTCTTCCTCTCAAGTAACTAACAACTGAGTGAGAGACTTAGTCAACGTTAATTCCCAACTAAATTAGATAATAATTGCAGTAAATGGTTTATAACCCTGGACCTGAGGATGAAAGAACATAGAACAATAGAGGTTGATTAAGCTAGATGTGCTTAAAAGTAATAGCTAGTTATTCTTGACTGCTTATGATGTGCTAGGGATTATAATCAGTGCTTTTAACGTGTAGCAAGCCATTCAGTTCTCAGCAGTACACAGGGAGGTGGATGCTGTAGGTATCCCCATACTATAGAGGAGAGATAGGTCTCTGTCTCTATGTCCCTTTCTGTTTCTGTCTCTGTCTCTTTCTGTCCCTCCACCCCCACCCCCACCAGTAATAAGTAGATCTGGGATTCACATCCAGATTGGTCTGTCTGATTCAAAGAAATAGCCCACTGGCTAACCTCTTTGCTATAATGCTTTGAAGGAGGAATTGAATTTTGAAAAGGGAAGAAGTTTCTAACAGACTTAACAACAGAATAAACAAAGGTAAGAATCAATGAGTTTGTGGGCTTGATGGGTGTAGATGAGTGTTCTGGAACAGAGGAACCTGAGGGTATAGCTGGAAGACAATCCTAAAAATGTACGAGATGCTCAGGAGGGAGAGGGAAGGGATGGAATCTGCTGGACATGGGGCAGATGTGGGGAGGTGTAAGAGTCTGAAGGAAAAGATACCAGTCAGCTACTCTGTAGCCATAGGTAAGGGCCTCATCGAATGCTATAAAAACTTCAGTAGGGGAAAGGTGGGCAGGAACTTGGGCTCTGTGAGAGGAGGTTGCTTCTGCTAATGAGGTAAGGGATAACTAGGTAAGGAAGAGTGGTCTTGAGCAGAACACTGTGTTTCTGTTAGGATGTGCTGGGTTTCGGATGTGAGCAAGCACTCATATAGAGACATATATGTGGATTTGTGCAAGCTCCCAGTGTTCGTCAGACACTCCCATATGCTGTCCTCGTCATGTGTCCTCAAGTTGTATGCAAGCTAATGAGGTTTAGCAAATACTGGGAGACTCAGGTGTGGAGTCAGAAGTGAAGTTTTATCTTTAAGTCTAATGGGTCTTGAGATCCAAAATGGTCTGTGTGCATAAACCTCGTTCCTAGTTAGCTTTGGTGCTACAAGCGCACAGAACACTATATAGCCCTGAATTGTCTGCCAGTCATTTTGGTCACAGTTTAGACTGGGCAATATTTCTACCACTCATCATTCTTTTTTACTTGTAGCAGGAAAGCTCAGAATAAAAACTCCCAAGAGGTAGCAGGTATTTTCAAATCGCACACTTTGGTACAAAACAGGTCACTGTTGATACTTGTAATTTTCGTCAATGACAATGACATCTTCATCATCTCATTTTAGGCCATGTTATATCTTATTACAGCAATTTTGACCTGCATCGATTTTTTTGTATGGTATGTGCGAGAGCAGTTTTTTGAGGGAAGGGCATAGGGAAGAAAGGAAATGGCAAAAAACCTTAAAAAAATTTGTTTTTCAAGAAACATGTCCTTGGGAATGGAAGACAGTTGTGAGATATTTTCTCTTTTTATTTAATATGGTTTTCTTAAAGAAAAGAAAAGAAAAGCGTTATATAATGTTCCACTAAGCCAACATAATTCAAATTGCCATTTGGAAAACATAAGTAGAGCAGCACATGTGAAATCTTTCTGGAATTTAGGATTGTGATCCAGCCATTGAAGAAATCTGAAGGCACTCAGACTGTTTTGTTCTCTCTCCCAGACAGTTCACGTCAAGTCTCCTAGTACAAAGGCAAGCTGTCACTCTCTGCTTAATGCCTTAATTATTCGTGGTGCCTTCTCTTGGGTTCCACTGATACCCCGCTTTCTAAATCCTGTTTGCCAAGCTTTTCTTTTAGAATCATAAGTTGCTTTTATGCTTGGTACCTCGGAGGTGGATCATTAATTTTTCAGAACTGCCTAATTTAACCCAAATTTCTGGGTGATAGTATCCCAAGTGCTATTAGTTTGGCTGGTTTTGTCTTATTTCTGTACATGTGGGCACATATGAAAACCAGATTACGTGGATGCTTAGACTAAGCTCGAATCCTGATGGTGCGTGTCAGGGAGGCCTTCTGTATCAGCCTTCTTTCCTTAACCCCAGTTTCCATTAAACAACATTAGTAAACGTAGCACCGAGACATCAGTGGTTTGCGAGAAGAGCTTGGAGCATCTTTTCTTGATCTTCTTTATTAGTCCCACTCACTCTCTCCTTGTGTTAAGGTGGAACTCTTGTGTCCACAGGTAAGTGTCTGCTCTTGAGGAATGAGGAGAAAGAAAAGAAAGTGGCCACTGACCCCCTTTGTGGTGGACTTGGGACATAAGGAATTTGTCTCAAGGGTCCGACTTTAATAGCTTGGAATGTGGCACACATCTTTGGGCTTTCTGGTTCTGGAAGTCACCTCCCTGTTGAATAGACTGCCCCACCACGAGAACATGGCTCCTTCCTGTGCTGTGCCGCGTGGTGGCCACTGCCCATGTGCTGGCCACTGCCCATGTGCTGGCCACTGCCCATGTGCTGGCACGGAGCACTTGCAACGCTGCCTTTCTGAGGGAGGCGCTGCATTTTTTATGGTATTTATTTTAAGTCACTTGAGCTGACAGAGCCACACATGATGAGTGCCCCTCGTGTCAAGCATGGCGCTGACATGTGGTGGTCTTGGCAGCATGGCCTTTGGGAGAGCCTCATGGCGGAGCGGAAGTCCAGCCTCTTCCGGGATGAGCACTGGGTTCTGAGCCCCGGTACATATGACATGTGGCCCTGAACCTCAGTCTCCTCTCTAGAAAAAGCCCACGTAACAACATGTCCTTGCATGAGCTATTGGTGAGATTTAGTGTGGGCGAAACAGGCTTTCTCAAGGTCCAGCCCACAGAGACGTCCTGCAAATATTGGATGAACAAGTATAAAGAGGAGAGCATGCGATAGAGAACTTGCATTAAACCTGAGCCTCTGTAGTTGAGATAGTACCCTCATGATGTCAGATTCTGGCTCTGTTACTTCACTGCTATGATAAAAGGACATGACAGCTCCTGCCCTGCCTACCTGAGGGCACTTCCGAGTCCTAGAACTGTTAGCGCTGTTTCCAGAGTCTCTGGCCTTGCCTCCTTCCTGTCTCCACTGCCTCGTCTGTTGCATGAAAGACACAGCAACCTGGCCTCCACTGTCCTCAAGGTTTGTATCGTGACTTGAGTTTTGAAATGTAAGCTCTAGATTCTTCATCACCTAAAGGATCAAGGCTACACCTCTCAGAATGCCAGCAACCAGGGACGAACCAGGAACTGGCTCTCACTTCACATTTATTCTTTTTTTTATTAATCAAAAGGGTATTTACCCATTTTCTTTATTTTTTTTTATTTTTATTTTTTCTTAATATTATTATATTTTATTGTTAAATTTAATGGGGTGACATTGGTTGGTAACAATCAGACAGTTTCCCAATGGACAACTCCACATCACATCACCCATGCATCACATTATGTGCCCAGCTCCCAGAATCAGGTCCCCCTCCAACCCCATATATCTGGTGCCCACTCCCCCCTCCCCCCCACAACTCTCCTTCCCCCCTCCTCCCTCCTCTCCAGGTAAACACCAAACCATTGAGTGTGTCCATAATGCTGGTGCCCTCTCCCACCTCCCCTCCCTCTCCACATTTATTCTTTACTTATGTCTCCATCTTCCAAGTCAATCTCAGGCTTCCCCAGACTTCTCATTCCGCTGTCAGATGCCACAGGCCCTCCCATTTCTCACCTCTGTGGCCTTGCTCTCCCTCTGCCCATAATATTCTCTTTTTTCTCTCCTCCATCGCAGCCTGTCTCTGGATTGGCTAACTCTTCATCTGGCCCCACTCTCTTCACCTCCCTCCCCACCCTAACTTCTGGATTAATTGAAGCAAGATGACCAGGAAACATCTCCGTGACCACATCTTTTCTTAGACCCCCCAAGTCGGGCTGTGCCACCACCCGCTTCCGGATGCAGACCTCTGTCACTGAACCTGTGCTGGTGTTCTGTGTCTCCGTCTGTCTTCACCACTCGACCAAAATGTCCCAGGAAGGAAAACTCAAGTCCCACTCGCCTTTGTAGCCTAAATACCTGTTAGTTATAGCTCAGCAACCGACCGGCAAGATGAGATTGTCCCAGGGATCCCGTGCAGTAATGTGGGTGGAAGCATTTTCAAACGGGCAAAGCTCTCCAAAGGTACGAGGTGGTATCGGTTTAATTAAAACTTCCTGCTGACTTGCTGTCTGTCTCATGCTGACCAGCATCATGACAAAGAGCTCACACCCCGTGTTTCTAGATGTTGGGATGTTTTCCCACCATGTGGGCCAGACAACTCCATTTCCGATAGGACATCTCTTCTCCCCTCTGATTCTCACTTGCCAGTTCATTGCATCGCTAGGCCTGCTGCTACTGGCACGCTGCCAAGAGTCCGTTCTTACAAACGCCAGTCCTCGGCTCAGGTTCTTGTAATGAGTGCCACGAGCCTAGTTCCCCTCCTCTGCAAAATGGCTTTGAGGTTCTTAAGGGAAATGAAATAGGGGATTCCACATGAGCTAGGATTTTCTGATAGCCTGACATAGGATGGCTACTTACCTGAATACTTATCCTGAGAATATTTATAATAGAGCTTGCAGCCACTTTGGGGCTGAGGTTTGTCAGCTTCAGGGTCACTTTAGACTGGGGGTTGGCAATGTATGGCTCTCGGGACAAATCTGACCTACTACTGCCTTGGACACTTGTATGTGTCAATAGAAGTTGTGTTGGAACCCAGCCATGCCATTTGCTTATGGATGACGCGTGGTTGCTTTCACACTACGACAGTAGAGTTGCTGGTTACATCAGAGAACTTGTGGTTTGCAGTATTTACTATGCAGCCCTTTACAGAAAGAACATCTTAAAAATTCTGACCTTTGTTCTAAAGCAAGATTTCTCAACCTCAGAACTAGTGTCATTTGGGAAATAATTTGTTGGTGGGGGAGGGGCAACTGCTCACATGTGGGATATTTAGCAGCACCCCTGACCTCTATGGGCCAGATACCAGTGGCACCCCTCCCCATTTTTAACAACTAAAGATATCTCTAGTCATTGCCAGTGTCCCCTGAGGGGCAAAATCACTCCTAGTTGAGAACCACTGCTCTAGGCAAAATAGACCCAAATATGTTCTAGAAGAAAGCAAGAACAAATCAGCTATGGAAAAATGTAATGATGTCAGAGGTATTGCCTACTTACTTTGTTTTGGGAAACTTATTATACAAATGTCACTGACCTGAGGACAATACCGTTCTGTCTGTTCAGTCAGGAGGTAAAAAATAATGAGAATTTTCTAGTTGTGTTTCTATTCTCGTCCTTCAACCAGAAGTTCAAGTCCAGTAGCATGTGTGGATGGCAGTGTGGCCATAGTGTGTTGAGCACAGCCAGAGGCATCTGGACAAACTGAGTTTCAGTTTGAACATTGTCAGTATATAATCTTTGTAAATTTGGGCAAATTATCATGTTCTCTGAACCTGAATTTTCTCACTTGTAAAATGTTAGAATTAAATGACATGATGTTCATATCAAGCACTGAGAACAGCGCCTGAATGCTCAGAGGGTAGCTATGATGACAATGGTGAGGTGGGTGTGGGAAACAAAGAAGGGGAGGAGGTGGGGTAGGAGGTGAAGGAGAAGGAAAGGGAGGAGGGAGGGAGAGGGAAGGAGGAAAAACCTGGCATGTCACCTAGAGTGACAGAAAGAAATCTTAAAACCATGATGTGTTAGGGTTGAGAAAGCATTAAAAGGACCTCAGATGGTAGTCCCTGCACTACCTGTCCTGTGTGTTTGGAGACAGTGCTTTCAATCCCTACAAAATGTGAACTGGGTCTTTTGAGAAAGACATGGTCTAATTCTTTAAGCAGCTACTCCAAAAGCCCAAGGAGTTACACTTACATAACAAAACAATTATATAAGAAGAGTTAAAAATACTGAATACTAGTTGTGTTAATGGAACACAAAAAGCTTGTATTTAGCATCTCAAAGACATCAGAAGCTGCTACTTAGTTAAACAGAGCTAAAATGTCTTTGCAAAAAATCTCTGAGATTTCTGTATGTCTGTGGAAGATAAAATGGTGGCTCTCAGTTATCTGGAAAGGCTGCTGCTGTCATTTTTCAGGATCCGGTCACCTACTTATATCTTCTTCTGGGAAGGCCCCTACCCCCAACCAGTTCACTTAATTATAGTAGCTATGACTCTAATCTCAGTTCTGAACGAGAGCACATGATGTTAAGACTAAGCGTCCCACACAGCTTCCCGGGACTGGGGGTCCAATGGCTGTTCAACGCAGGTCAACTCAATAAACTCATGGATTTCTAGAGGAGACTTCCCTTTATATCTTTTTATCCTGAAGTTTGAAAGGTTGCAAATGTTTGGGGTTGCCACTGTCCTTGTGCTGCCACATGAAGTCTGAGTCTGAAACTCCAGAGTAAAAGTCTGAGATTTAAAATAGAGAACCACTTTCAGATACTTTGCATCCTGAATCCACCAAGTCTGGATGTCATTGGACACCTGGATGTATAAACTTAAATGAAGTAAAAGGTTTGTTTAAATCAGAACAGGATGAATTCTCTACCCCATGGTAGAAAGAATTCCCAAGTAACATAACAGATATTGGGAGTTAAGGGGTCCCCTGCCACCCAGATGGATCAATTGCTAAGAGCCTCCCATTGCCTGAACTTCTCTTTATGATGTCATGTTAGCATCCATGCTATGTCACAATACTACCGGTATTTGTGACAAGGACAGTTAATACTCTAGAGAAATTTGAATAGTTGGATAGCTAATATTAACTAAATGTTAATATAATATAATATGTTGTACCAATTCTGAGCTCCCATCTCAATGTGGGTTTTTTGCCAACACCACCCATGATTCTCAAACGTCCATAGGATATCATATGATTCAACTCAATTCTGACACTACCTGTCTGGAGATAGGATGAGATTTCATAGGTTCCGGGCCCAGTTTCACAAGACTGCCCTTCATCCCAGCTTCAGATGCCAATCACAAATCCAGGTTGTCACCTGAACTTCTGACCGCTGGTTGTAGGTCCCAAAGACCCCACCCTTGGGTTTCATGAATTTTTAGAGGTGCTCACAGAACTCAGGGCAGCATTGTACTTGCCAGATAACTAGTTTATTAAACAAGGATGTATCTAAGTAGTAGCCAGGGAAGAGATACACAGGTCAGAGTATGGGAAAAGGGCGTGGAGCTTCCATGTTCCCTCCAGACACACCATCCTCCCCAAATCTCCACTTTTTCACCAACCCGAAAACTCTGAACCCATTCCTTTTTGGGTTTTTACAGAAGCTTCATTACGTAGACGTGATTGATTGAATCATTAGCCATTGGCAATGGATTCAACTTCCTGCCACACTCGTTACCATTCTTGCGAGGTGGGGTGGGGGGAATGACTGAAAGTTCCAACTCTCTAATCACAAGATGTGTTCTCCTGGCAACGAGACCCCAACCTAAGGTGTTTTCCAAGAGCCACCTCATTCACAAAAAACACCTTTATGGCACTCATCACTTAGGAAATTCCAAGGATAGGACCTCTATGTCAACAGGGAAGAAGGCCAAGTATGTATTTTATATTACAGAACACAATATCACATTGCAATGTAAAACAAAGTAATATGTTAATAATAAGCCTTTATTTTATACTAAGTCAAAAGTGGGCAAAATAGTACAGTAAATCACCATATATGTAAATCACCTGCTCTGAACAATTATTAGGGTTCTGCCATATTTGCCTTTTTTATTCATCATTTAAGCATTTCAAAGAAAATTTGACACATTCACAACTTTTCTCAAATGTTTCAGTATGTTTCTCTAAGAATTAGAAATGTTCTGTTACATAATTGTAATGCTATTCTCACATCTAATAATATCCAGTTTTATTGTAAAATTTTCCAGATAGGCTAAAACATCTTTATAATATAGTTCTTAAAATATATTTATTGAACTCTTAATATGTATCAGGCATCTTCCTGGCATTTTATATGTGTTGTCATGACCTCTAAAAATTAGAGATTCTCAAAGACTTACCTAAGAACTGTCAAACTTAATATTCTAAGCCCCTGACAGCTAACAGTACTTCTTCCATTATCTTCCTGAACTTTTATCAGTAATTTTTTCTTTTAATGTCTTAAAAATTACAAAAGAGTGGTAGTATTCTGTTTCCCTTGGATATTTTTTTACTTCTCTTTTTGGTGGGAAACTGACTAAATGTTTTATAAATCTTTATAAAAAAAAACGCAATTATATTAATTTTTCAGGAGGATATGAACCCTCAGTGGAGATTTAAAATTTAAAGCCAGCCATTTGGGTGAACGTATTTTATGTTTCTTCTATACCTAGGAATAGGAGGTGGCCCTACATCCTTGCCCAGGGTCTACTCGTTGGCCCCTTCTGGCTCTCTCTCTGTCTTGTTTCATAGGGTGCAGTGTTTCTATTGAGACTGAAGCAGTTTTTTCCTTCCCTTCTTCTGAACTACAACCTCAACATTGCTGCCTTCCCTTCTGTCATCAGCCCAGGTCTCCAACTCTCCACACCTTCCTCTTGCTCTTGTTTTTCTTTCCATTTGCAAATGACTGTCTGCAAGAGGAAGCTCGCACCTAATTTCTGTCTCACTCTAGGTCTACATGGTAATTCAAAACTCATTCAAGACACCTGAACAACTAGCAGGGAAGGCTGGCCTAGGACCAAATGTGGGAGTTCATATTCACTTGTAAACAGACAAACAAACAATGAACACTGGTAACATTTTAAGAGAAATAAAGACTCGTTCCGAGAAATCGTTGATGTGTCCCACATGAGCACAGGCAGCAGTTTGAATGACCTACTTTATTCACAGCCTTAAGAAGTTTTCACATTTTGTTATGGAAGATCTGTGCTTTTGAGGATACAAGGTTAGTTTAGAACAAGAGGGGAAGAGAGAATTTGTACCCTGCACATTAAATTCCGTTCAGAACACATTCTCTTCTGTTCGGATGTTTTGTGTTACATAGGCAACTGGGTTGAGTTGAAATATTGTTGAATAAATTTCCTGATGGAGAATGAAGTTGTGCATGGTCAGGTTGATTCTGCGCACGTATCTTCTCTCTCAACCTCTCTATTCCTTTTTCTGTCTTGGAAGACAGAACACATGGACAAGATAAACAGCTGCTTTGTAACTCAGTGGATTATTACTGCTTGGCTCTGAGATGTTGCACCAAGGTGAGCAAGCAGGAGGTACTGAGCGCCCCAGCACCCTTTTAGCCTTCCTAAGTGGTAAAATTCCAGTTTTCAAATCCTGCTCAACTTTGAGCATACTCACTGGCCTGAAGAAAGCAAAGTTGAACGTGACTTAAGGTATGTGTCTTCTGTATTGTTCAGCTTGTGCACACTCAGCATTGGAGCCAGAACTTCACTGTGTCCCATTGGAGCTGCTCAGAGAGGTCTATTTCTGCGCTTTCTGTTCACATTATTCTCTGTTGTGTCCAACCCTTGGGAAACTGGTGTTCTTTCCATTGTATTATACAGAGTCTCTGACAAAGTTGTGATAAGGTGAAGCATATGATAGGAAGTGTGTGTACTTTGAGATCATAAGACAAGGTGTACAGAAATGGTGGGTTAAAATAGAGGAGGTATAAGCTCATGGAAAACTTAAATTTGAAAGTAGAAGTAATTTACTATTTTTGTCTCTTACCTCTGGCCAGTGTAAGTTCAGGGCCAATTTTACTTTCCCCACATATATTTCTGTGTTTCATCTATTTATTTTCCTTGCTTTATTCTGTTACTTGGTATATTTCTATGTTTATGCTCAATTTTATGACTCAAAATATTATATTTTTGTTTTATAGGTTTTGTCACTTCATTTACAGTATGTGGGACTCTGGGATCATGCAGATCAGGACAGGAATCCAGGCTTTCCTGTTGAAAAGCTATTTAAATTGGGAGAGATTCATTCTTAATTTAGTCATTCTTTTACATGTTTATTCATTTATTGTGCCAGTAGTTATTGAGCGATAACTAAGTCCTCCATAATGTGCAAATAATAGGGTTACAGTGGTGAATAACACTGATTGAGGTCTCTATTACTGGAAGTTTATGTCCATTGGGGAAGACAAGCATTAATCAAACAATCATACAAAGAGTGTATCGGTATAAACTGAGATAAGTTTTGTAGAAAAAAGGAAAACAAATGATAGATCAATTGATTTTGTGAAAAGATATATCCAAGGAGCCTGACCACACTGAAGAGTAGACTGCTTGATCTCTTTAAGCCTTCATTCCCTCATCCATACAGTGGAAATAATAGTGACTATAACATAGGTGTGTTGTAAGGATGACATGTGATATTGCAGACAAAGCACTTAGCATAGCACCTGGAAAAGAGTAGATAGATATCCATTAACTATTCATTACTGACATGATTTTTATTATATGCTATTAATATTATTTTAAGACAATAATAATGAGATAAACAAATCATTCTAGAGTTGGAGGAATAGGTGAGATTACCTTTTGGACTTCAAGGGCTGGACAAACACTCAGACACCACAGTGTTTTAAGTACATGCATTTATTTCTAGGATGATGATCTAGGTTATATCACAATCTTTTTTTTAAGTCTATAAATCAAAATAAGTTAAGAATCATTAACCATCAAACCCTTCACCAGACATATAAGAAAACCAAGAGCCATTCTTTAATATTGTTTTATGAATTTTTTTCATAATGAGTCTTCATGTCTCTTTCTTTTAAAATAATTTTTTTTCAGTTACCTTAAAGCTTATTTTGCTGTTGTAAATTGGATCTTTATTGGGATTTCTATAGCATTCTTACTGATGTGAGTGAAAGTTGTTATTTCTGTAACAAATTTTTGATATTTGCCAAGTACTCGTGTGAAATCTTATTGCCTCTAGATTACCATGAGCTTTCTGTGGCTATGGGTATATTTACTGGATGCAAAAGACGATGATGTCCTCCTTTCCTTTCAAATCCGTCTCTCATTTCTTCTTTTTCTTTTGTTGTGTGAGAGAAGTTCTTTGTTGTGGTGCAAAAGAGGCCAGTGATGGTGTGTATCTTTCCTTACTCCTGAACTTGATTGGGAACCCTCCTCCCCTCATCAGAATTTTACCACTGCAGGCAATGAAACCCACCTAAGGAGTGTATAAACTCTCCTGGGCACAAATTCCCGTCTGTTTTGTTCACTGACATTTGAGTTCTGAATAATAACTTGTACATAGAAGATGCTCAAATTTGGTTGAAGAAAAAGGAAAGAAAAAGCAAGAGCAGAGGTTGATACTAAGAATTAGTTAGCCTGAGAGTGGGTGTTTTTCAGTAGCTCTTAATTAGTTTAGAAGTGGTTAACCTAAAATGACATTTGATGAATGTTGGACAGACTGTCATCTCAGTCACATTAAGAAAGCACCTTGACGATGGTGGATTTCATAAGTCTGAGGAATGAAACTACAGTGCACAACCTCAGTTCACTCAGGGACTTTGGAGCAGCTCATTTACTCTTCACTTCACACATATTCCACCTTAACATGCTGGGTGTCCTGCCCTTACCACCCCCAGAATCACTGCAAGGAAAGGAACTTGACTGGGATTTTTCACCATGCCAGCTCAGCAGTGGGTTTGCCTTGTCTTTCTTATGCTGTTCATGAGTGGCCTTGAATATTAGCACAACGTAGTTGCGATGTCAAGACCACTCTCCCACCCCAAATTTCACAGTAAAGCTGTTGATTACCAATGTGATGATCCTGAAGGAAATCTATTTTATCTTCGTGAATTTCCGTGGAAGAGGATGTAAGGTGTCTCATGTAGATAGGTTAGTTGGATGCATTTCATCTTCCATCTAGCCCCTTGGTTGGTTTGTAGAACTGTGGTAGCTGAGGGGACATACTGAAAATAGAAATTGGTATGAAGGTGGTTAATAGAGGAGTGGAAATTGTAAACTTTGTGATCCAAATAGATAAAGAAAAGAAGATGCATTTTTATACTTACTCCCATGCTTTTAGGACATAATACCTTGTATACAAATCATACAAAGGAGGACGCAAGTTCAGTCACTGCCTATACACCTATTTCCTATTGAATTAGTGCAGAGTAGTATTTACCTATTAAATAAGATGCTCTGCAAACACGCTTCAGTGAATAATTTTGAGATACATCAAAAAGAAACAGTTCAATGTGAAATGTCAAGGATTCCCCCTGAGATTCCTAAAACCAATCTTTTGACTTTCTCCACTGTATTGGAAGACAGAGATTTACAGAAGCACATCTACATTTAATTCATCCAGATATTAACCCAATGAAATATACATGAGTATACCCATATCACAGTGGAAATAGATGAAATCTACCTCAAGATTTATTTTAATTAACGTTAATGTTTATCTTTTTAAGTAGAACTATAATTTCCCTAGGCTCTCTTTAGCTTTGTGGAGTTTAGATTTTATATCTAAGTATATTAATAATTCTTAGTAGGCATACATTAACCACCTAGATGTTACTCTAAATGTAAAAGTGAGCTTTTTGTGATATTATAGACCAAAAAATCATAATAATACTTCGTATCCATTTGAAGATTATCATGCAATAAATATATATCTAAAAAATAATCCACAAACTTTTGCAATATTATATTTTGTTAAGGGTCTGTACCAGTGCTGTCCAATAGAAATGAATGCACACATATGAGGGCTGTCTGGAAAAAATCCAGCCATTGTCTATATAATGAGAATGGTTACATGGCTGGATACTTTTTGGAGAGTCTTCATATATGTAATTTTACATTTTTTAGCATTAAGAAAAATAAAAAGAAATAGGTGAAATTGCTTTTAATATTATATTTTATTTAACTCAATGTGTTCAAAATAGCACCATCTCAACATAATGTGGCCTGTCCAGAAAGTATCCAGCCCTGTCATGTGAAAAATAAAGGAGGCATTTATGGCTGGATTTTTTTCTGGACAGCCCTCATATAATCATATAAAAATTATGAATGTGATATTTGTGTTGTTTATTTGTTTGTGTTGGTACTAAATATGGAAAATCCTGGAGGTATTTTCCATGTGGAGAACACTAGCGTTGCCCTGGCCACGTTTCAGTGGCTCAGTAGCCACATTTGGCTGATGGCCACCAAGTTGGGCTGTGCAGGTGCCTGCAGTCACAACACAGCTAAACTCCAGCTGGCCCATAGAGTATCAGGCACTTAGCGAGGTATAACCTTTGCCTGATCAGAACTTTGGATTGTCCTTCCCTTTCCTTTCCTCTTTCTTCCAGTAGGTATAAGAAAGTTAAAGAATGTATTGTGGAGATCAAGTTTCTTGTAGGTAGATTTTAAACAGTATGTGTGACTAAAAATACAAAAAAAAAAAAAAATTTACCTTCCATTGTAAACTGTCTTTAAGTGGAAAACCTTAAACAATACTCAGAGCTCAGATTTCCCCTTAGGGCTAAAAAAGTTAGTGAAAGCCTCTCTTTAAAAATAAATTCAGGGATGCTGGGATAGCTCAATAGGTTGAGCTCTTGCCTTGTAGCTGTGAGGTCTGGGGATCAAATCCCAGCCCCGGTCCATGCAAACCCACATGCTGAACTGCCCCCAGTTCAGTTCCTGCCCCACATGGCCCCACATCCACTTGTGTGATGTGAAACCATGTCACAATTAATGATGCACAACTATGGAGACTGCCCTGCCCCTCTCCTTCTCTCTGTCTCTCATACATACACACATCTTTGCTCAAACAATAAAAATAAATCTTTTTTAAAATGCAGACAAATACCTTAACAATCCTTTCTCATCAAAATGAAGGAAAATGCACTTCTAGGAAATTAAATCATATTCCATTTTCTATATATAATAGAATGTGACTTTCATTTATTTTATTATGTTATTTTTTGAAAGGAATGTGCTAGACATTGATGAAAAGCACATATTTATAGCCAAAATATATTGTTCAATCTTTATTCACACAATATATGTTTAGCTATTATCATTAAAGTTTTTAAAATTTTATTTGCATATTCTTATCTACAGAAGTGTAAAATGTGTAGATTTAATTGATATGAATTCAGTTATATGTGCTTTACAGTGGAAAAATAGAAAAATAATTTAAATAGTAACTTCACTATAGTTTTCATGAATACTCTTCCATGTGCACATAAATGTACTACACGACATGAACAAAAAAGATTACAGTGTCCTTCTTGCCAAAATCCAAACATTGGAGGCCACTTATTTATCCATCAGTGATAGAAAGGATAAAAACACTGTGATATATTCATATCCTGGAAACTATACATTATAACACATTGTAATGGAATGTAACAGTTGGAATGGCTGTTCATATTGAAATAAAATGTTGACCAAAAGATAGAAAGCACAAAGTGCATACAGTATGAGTTTGTTTATATCAAGCTCAAAATATTATGCTGGTTAGCATTGTGTACAGTGTGGTAAAACTATAAGGGAAATGTGGAACTGCTTATCATAAATAATAAGATAACAATTGTCTAGTGACAGGCAGGGAACACGATGGTAGAGGAGTAGCTTCTAGGGGCTGGCAACATTCTCTTTCTTGGTCTGACTTTTGTTACATAGATGCTTGCTTTGTAAATAGCTGTTCTGCCATGCAAATAAGTTTTATATCATTGTCTTTGTGTGCAATATACAATTAAATGATGCTATATTCATACATATTTGCTCCACTCAATTTCATCTCATTTATTCAGTGTTGTGTCTACTGTCTCACTCTTAGCTTTTGTCTACATTTCCAGTTATGTAGGAATTTGGTAAAAATAGGTGTCTTCCAGGTCTGCGTTCAATAGCTATTGATTAAAAGTATGAAAAGATCAGGACCATGGAGAGGTCCTGTAACGCAGCACTTAGATGCTTCCCATTAGATTGTAGTAGTAGTAGTGGTAATGTTAGTATTAATAATGCTGTTTATAACAGTAATCACATGGTAAAATCACCTCTGCTTCAGCACTCGGCATGTATTTAACATATTATTTTACATAATGTTATAAAACATTAGTATTTTAAATCCTAAGTCATTATTGTTACCCCTGTCTTAGAGATAAACTAACACAGACTTAGAAAATTCAAATAACAGGCCCAAAGTCACACAGTTACAAGAGAATAAAACTTGAATGTGAACTCAAATGTTTCTGATTACAGAAAACTGTTTTCTCCCTACTATCTTGCCTTCTACTGTGTTTTGAACCATTATTCAAAAACAATCTTTAGTTCAGTAGGCTGTAATCCACCTACTCATATCTCTTTAAATGGTTGATGCACACAGCATTTCTTTTGCTTGTTCACAGGATCTGAAAAAAGCAGCAATGAAATAAACATGTGCAATGAGGACATATAAAGTATGCCAGGTTTTTTGTCTGTTCATCTAGCTTGGTCACTGATAATTTGATGTCACCTTATCTTTGTCAAGACACGTTAGCTGTCTCATGATGATCATTTCATTCTCTTCATTGTATTCACTTGCCATTTGTTACGTAAGTACATAGAAATTTTCCAGAGCTTGATGTCAAGGTTTTGCATAATTCATCTTCCTTTGTCATCCCCTTTTTAAAACGAGGAAAACAGGTTTTTTTGTCTGAGATCTTATGTTACCTCTCTAATTCTTACGATTTCCATCTACCTCTGACTGCCTTCCTTTAATCCTACAGAATGTCCATAGCATAATTGGTTTGGGCTTGTATTTGAACTCATTAAAAATAACAAGATGTTCTCTTTATTCTCATCTGCTTGGAGATTTAGTTCAAATTTTCTGATTTTTTTTTTCTTCTTTTTCACTTTAAGTCTAATTTTATGCTGGTGGGACTGTAAATTGGTACAGCCACTATGAAAAATAGTATGGAGGTTCCTCAAAAAATTAAAAATAGAATTACAATATGACTCAGCAATTCCTCTTCTAGGTATGCACTCCCAAAATTTGAAAATATTTATCTCTAAAGATATAGGTACCCCTATGTTCACTGCAGCATTGTTCACAGTAGCTACAACAAGGGGAGGGGGCCTTTAACAGATGATTGGATAAAGAAGTTATGGTATATATACAATGGAATATTGCTCAGCCATAAGAAAAGATGAAACATGGCCAATTTGTGAAAACATGAATGGATCTTGAGATTTTCTGTGCTCAATGAAATAAGTCAGAAAAGTTGAGAACCATATGACTTCACTCATATGTGGGGTATAAAACTGAAAGCAACAAGTGAACAAAACAAACATACAAAAAATCATAAATACAGGCAACAGTTTAAGGGTTACCAGGGGTAAGTGGGGAGGGGTGTGGTAGAAGACAGTAAACAAGGTCAAATATATATGGTGATGGAAGGAGAACTGACTCTGGGTGGTGAGCACACAATGCAATATACAGATGATGTATTATAGAATTGTACACTTGAAACCTATATAATACTAACCAATGTCACCACAACAAATTTAATAATTTTCTGAAAAGGAGATAGAAATAAAGAATAGTAACAATAAAATATATTGTTCAAAAATTTTTTGAATAAAAATATAAAGTTGAAATCGACCTTGAATAGACAGACTCATTCAGTTTTCTATCTTCCATTTGAGTTACATCATATTCATCAAACAGGCTACATATGAGTTTCATGTTAAATTTGAAATAACTTTTAACACTTGCCTTTTTTGCTTCCAAGTCTAGAGCAGAGTTTAACTTCAGAGAGCATCTCTTCTTCCCATTTTTTCACCCTCTAAAAAGAAAATTAAACCCAAAACATTGTGGTCCATTTTTTTCTAATATTCTCATTTCTGAGAGGGCCAGTTTTGATCAAAATTATATAAAAGCCATCAATGAAGTCCAAGAAAACCTATGAGACATTTTGGGATAAAATGAAAGAAAGACAAATACAAAATGATCTCACTTATGTGTGTAATCTAAAGAACAGAGTAAATAAACAGACAAAACAGAAGCAGACTCAAGAATACAGAGAACAAACTGATGTTTGCCAGATGGGAGGAATGTTGAGCTAGATGAAAAAGGTGAAGGGATTAAAAAGTACAAATTCATAGTTACAGAATTGTCATGGGGATGTACGTGCAGCATAGAGAATACGGTCAATAATGTTGCAACTACTATTTACAGTAGGATACTAGACTAATCAGGGGGAGTCACTGCATAAATTATATAAATTTTTAACCACTACACTTGACACTAATATAAAATAATATTGAATGTGAACTGTAACAAAAGACAATAAATAATTACAAAAAGTTCATGGTAAAAAAAAAATCTTATAACCACATGTTGGGTTTAATATAACCTATGTTTATAAGCTATAATGGAATAAAAGTGCAACCACACAAAATAAAAAGATGAATCTGTGAAGAGATGTCTAAGGTAGTCAAAATAGCTCTCTCTTTAGTTTATTTACTATTTTAATTTCTTTTTTTTTTTTAATTTACACACTGAAAAAGATGGTGGTTAAATCCTCACCAGTTAGCCTACCCTAAAATTTAATATATTCTCATTTCTTTTGCAATATTAATTAACATTTTGGAGACATTCTGATCTATCTGTATTTTATTATATAGCTATTATTTTAGAATGAATGCCTAGATGAAGCTTTGGAAAATGCAAGAATGGTGTCTCGGGCTTTATTTACTTATTTTTGGCATCATCAAAACCAAACATTAGTTGTTGTTTAAGAAACATGTTTTGGAGGGATGAGTAGGCAGATAGATAAAAGGAACTCAGCCCAGTGGCCTGTTTCATGAGAAACGCCCAAGTCCCCTTTGTGCTGGTCACCTGATGCCAATGGCACTGTCATTCTTCCTTAGGAGCAGCAGTGCCGTGGCATAGCACTTCTTCATTGTAAAACATGTCCCCTGGCTGCTTGTATCAGCTTATGTTTCCTGTGTGTTTATAAAATAGAATTGGATCATAAGGTAGAAGAACTTCATGGACTCTAATATTATTCCTATATTCTATAAATGATAGAATCTGGGCTTTGGGAAAACAGGGGAAATACAGAGTCCCCAGCAGCCTGTCTTGTGAATCTTTCTGGAATGTGTTCACACCCACAGGTTCCATTTCCTTACCACCTGCATGGTTGTAATTTGATTTCAAAATGAAAACACTGTTTTTCTCTGATTATAAAAAGCAGTCAACTACCATCCTTCCACTTAAAGACATCATGTGGAATCGTTTTCCCTTAAATCAGTGCTTCCCATCTAAGGGTGATCTCGCCCCTCACTAGACATCTGGCAGCGCCTGGAGACCTTGGTGAGTCACAATTTCGGGTGGAAAGGGGGCTACTGGCATCTAGTGGGTAAAAACCAGGGATGCTACTACACATCCTAAGACAGCCCCACAGCAAAGAATTATCTGGCCACAGGGTCAATAGTGCCA
Source organism: Craseonycteris thonglongyai (assembly GCA_004027555.1). Taxonomy (NCBI): domain Eukaryota; kingdom Metazoa; phylum Chordata; class Mammalia; order Chiroptera; family Craseonycteridae; genus Craseonycteris; species Craseonycteris thonglongyai. The sequence goes on from PVKE010002951.1 coordinate 46,100, forward strand.
AGGTAGAGAAATCCCACCTTAATGGGACCCACAACATAGGGGACATATAAACATGACCGTTGCCATGTGGGAATGGATTTAAATGTTAAATGATTATATATTCAGAAATCTTGAATTGGGTGGCTTAGCCCATAAGTACATTTTAATATATTTTCTGAAAGTGAGAAACCACCTAGGATGATAAATGGTTCAGAATCACTTCAATTCATTTGTATTTATTGATGGCCTGCTATATGCTAACCATGTTCTTATCCATTGGTCAGTGAACAGTTTATTAGTTTTATGGGACAGAATGTCTGAAACCAGGTAAATTACCAAACTTACAGATAACATGGAAGCACAATTGTACTTACATTTTTTTTTTTTTTTTAAGAATAGGACCAAGATAAATGCATACAAATCACAACAGGTTTTAGCTTCCCACCAGAAGAGCCTCTCAAAGGATCTGTCTACCTGAGAATGCAGCGGGCTGTCCCCAAGTTACTTGTGACTGGGTGTATCTATAGATACATCTGATAGCCTGTGCTCGGGAAAATTTGAAAGGGAATTTTATCACTGAGTGGAAAATTGGAAAAGGTAACCCCTGAGATCTTTCTGGGCCTGGCTATATGTGTGTGTTGTGAGTGGGGGTGGGGGGTGGGGGGGTGGGCAGTGCAAAATAAAAATGTGAAGCTCCTTGTTCAGAAATTATTAGGGACTTCAAGATGGTGACATGAGAGCATTAAACCAAATAGGGGGCCCTTCTAAACTTGGGAGTCCCGTATGCGTCTTAAGTCACGAATGAATGAAGCCCATCCTCGCTCTTACTGAGTTAGTTGCAGGATGCCACAAGTATCATATGGCCTCTGTTTTTATGTGACCACTTCCCATCTGTTTCCATTCACAGCTCCTTTGCTTGTATTTGACATCCTTAAATGTGGGCATTGCTCGTGACTCATCTCTCCATGTGCGAGACTCCCTTCTTTATACATGTTTCTAGTTCATTTTTTTCTCTCAGTTCCAAATATCACTTGCATTTGTTTAATTTCTGAATCTATAGCTTTACACTTTGGAGCATTTTTCTCTGTGATTCAGCCATAACCTAAAGCTTGGTGGTTTGGAAATCATGCCATCTTTCTATTGAAAAAGAAAGGAATAACTAACTAACTAACTAACTAAATAAATAAATAAATAAATAAAAAAGTATCCCCTCAGCCCATTCTTAAATCTGACCTCAACCTTTCCCCCAAAACTCTAGATCCAATCAAGTCTCTTTTTTCTGCTTTAAGGTCCTGTTTTCACTTTGTCCCTGTAGAACTTCCTATTTTAGGCATCAGCTGTATTAGTTCTGAGTCAGCTGCTGCTATGATTGAGTGTTCATGGCAGAACCATGAGCACAGGCTGTAGAGCCAGAGAATCAGGATGAAATTTTATCTCCTCTGATAATGCCCGAATGCTTTGCCCATATTCGTTAGCTAATGACCCATGCTATTCCCGCTTCACTTTTCTCATCTGAAAAATGGGTATAATGTAGTACCTATCTCAGGGCTATTGAAAGTTTTGTTTTTTTTTTTAATTTTTCTTTTTATTGTTTTTGACAGAGAGAGAGAGAGAGAGAGAGCAAGATAGATACAGAGACAAAGAGAGAACTGAACTGGGGTCAGCACATGGGTCCGCACGGGCCGGGGCCAGGATTCGATCCTCGGTCCCCAGGGCTTCAAAGTGAGCGCTTAACCCACTGAGCCATCCCGGCTTCCCCAAACGTATCTTTTCTTTTTTATTTATTTTTATTGTTTTTGACAGAGAGAGAGAGAGACAGAGAGAGAGCTGAACTGGGGGCACTCCCCAGTTCAGCACATGGGTCCACATGGGCCCGGGATTCGATCCTCGGTCTCTAGCGCTGCAAAGTGAGCGCTTAACCCACTGAGCCATCCTGGCTTCCCTTCTATTGAAAGTTTTAAATAGGTTATTTGACATAAATCACTTCGAACCTACAAACAGTAAATGCTCAATAAGGATAATTGTTATCATAGCTTTGCATTGTCTCTTTGCTTAGTGTTTTTCACATTGCGTAGTTAAGAGTATAGGGTTTCCAATGAACAGACTAGAACTAATATATTGTGATTCCTTTTTCCATGTTGTGGCCCTGAAAGAGGCATCTTCCCTGACATCTGTGTGTAGACGTGGTAGCTTCCACATTGCAGGGTGTTGTAAGAATAGAACACATGGATGAATGCTTCTGTCACAGGGTCACTCAATAAATGTGAACCCTCCCCCCAGTCTTGCTTGTGTTTTCTTCCTCAGGTATTTCTGTTATTATGGTATCCAGTTTTGAGAACCAAGCCTCAGTGATGCAGTGATGTCACCATGCCCATGAGATGATATCCAATTATTTTATACTTTAGCTATTCCATAGTCTAGTTCCATCATACCTTTTCATAATCTCCTCTACATAAGCATCCATTGCTATCACCCTATCTATTCATCACCCAGAAACACAAAGGATGAGCCACGCCCCTCCCTCACTTCATTCACTGCCTTTAGTCCTTTTGGTTTATATGAACTCTGTGTTTTCAAGCCTGAACTCAGATCATAACTCTGCCACAGGGTAAGGCACATAACTCTAGCTTGGCATTTTTTTATCTCCTGCGTTCCTGTAACATGCATAGCGTACCTTTGTAATTTTTAAATGGCATTGTGCTCTTATTTCTTCTTTCATTGTGATTAAGAGCTTACCCTTTGTAATTAGGCCGACTGTGTTTAGATTCCACTCATTTGCTATGAACTTTTAGGCGAGTTATTGACACTAGACAAGTTCCAGTTTATTCATTCATAATAAACTGGATAATAATGATAGCTAACTCATAGGATGTTTGTGAGGATTGAAATAACACATTGAACACTCAACCCAATCTAATGAGTTCTTTTCATTAAACAGGAAGTATTACTGTAATTGTCATGGTTTATATTTTCTTACCTAACCCCAAAGACTGAAAGTGGCTGGGGGCAGGGATTATGTATTATATGTTTTCATAATCTCTCTACCATAGTGCTTCTTGCTTTAATTAATTTCTGCTGTGATTAATTACCCTGTCATGCCTTTTTGTGATTTCATCCCAAACACTTGAAATTTGGATGACAAAGAAGCAATCTCTGGTGATTAAAAATAGGACTGTGTTTCTTTGGATGATGTCACTGACCTAGGTAACAAGTACAGGCTCTGCCAGGAACTGTCACAAAATTTTTCTCTGTCACTCGGTGTGCTGCCTGATTCTTAGAGGGACAGGAAGCTATCAGTAGGGCTCTGGTACAAACAATGCTGACCATATTCTGTTGTTGGAAACATCATGTCCAAGGCAAGACCATATTTATTATGTGGCCATGCAGCCTGAATACCAAGTCCATCCGTTCGTCATGTTGAAATGCAGAGCATGAAGCTGTTCCGCCAACAGTATTCTATGTTAAGAGGAGAAAAAACAAGGATTTCTGTGTCTGAACTAAATGACAGAAAATTGTATTTGTACTCTTGTAATGCCAATGACTTAGAAAAAAATATTGAAAGGAAAAAGAAGAGTCGATCATCACTCTAGACATTTCAAATGCATTGATTGGATATCATTGTTCTGAAAGACTTCTGATCCAACTTCTTCAGAGCTAGGAGTGTTTGCTTCCTTCCAGTTGAGAAAATATCCATTATCTCAACTCTATAATTTCTTCCCCTCTCTCCCTTTTGTTAAAAATGATCTGTGTGTGTCCTACTACTTGGCAATATCCTTGAGAACCAGATTCATATCTGACTTATCCCACATCAATATTAGTTACAACCCTTACATTTGCCAATCAGTGGTCGATGTCCATTGGGGTTTGCCTAAGCATATAAGGAAAGGGATGATTTATTATAAAGATAAAGAGGTGTCTTCTAGAATCCAAGGGCAAGGAATATATCCAGGTCCTAGAAACAGATTGGTGTTACTTGCTTGAACCCTGTAGAAAATGCAAGGCACTCTTTTTTCCCTCCTCCATATCTCTTCTCTCTTGACTCTAGTTGACTCATTCTCCTCTGTCAGTGCAAACTGACTTTGTCTACTTTCTGGTCTACATGGCTTCTGCCAGTAGCTCCTGAGTTTACAACTATTGAAGTGAACAGTCTCTCTTATGACTGGGATTTCATTAAGTCCAATTTCAGGTTCCCAGGGAAGGGAATTTGATTGACCCAGGTTGAGTTGGGTACTCACCCCTACTCAGTCAATCAGCACCTCATACATCTATATGAATGTGTAAGTAGATTCCTAGAAAATAAGATACAGTTACCCAAAGTAGAAGAGAGAAGAATTTAGAACAAATAACCTTTCCCACTGTAGCACACAATGCAATGTCTTTTCCTCAGAAATATCTTGGTAACTTGGGTGGAGAAAGAATCATATGATCTGAATTTGCTTCCTGAACTTGGTCTTCACATAAAGATATTTACATGGGACATCTATTCTCAGCTGTTTTTACATTTCTGAACATATGATATGTTTGTTAATATGGCCAAATAATACACAGAGAAATGACATATATCAAGATAGCCTGTGTAAGGATTTCAGGAAATAGGGATCAAAAGCCAGGATGATGGGACAGTTTTACTAAAACCTGAAAGTACCACAAAAAATGGAAGTGACCTTTGTCATGAAATTATTAGATGATATTTTAAATATCAATTTAAGTTTTCCTTGGTCTCCATAAAACTTTTTCTTTTTTGGTTTATATGAGTATTTCCACAGGAATTCAAATAGTAAATAATTTTACACTTGAGAAACTGGTATTATTGTTTTTTAAGGTTTTCTTTTTTTTCCTAGTCTTTTTTATTTTTTCTCTCAGCTCCTCATAAGAAAAGTCCTTCCATCAAAATGTTAAATTTTTTTTTTCACTCAATATTTAGGCAGTGGCTGATTCTGTGATTAGAAGAAAGAAAATGAAATATTATTTTGATGAAATTCCTTCTGGATTGTTAGAGATGTTTGATTATATAAGTTTAGGTTTTGAACTCACGGAAAACTTCTGGCTGCTGAGACATTTTTAGATCAGAGTACAAAATGAAGACGGTAACCAGGCAACGTGGTTCTTGTGTGGTTATTAAAAATAAAATGTGAAGCTTCCCTGATGCAGAATAATTCTCTGACACGGTTGTCTGGCTTTCACTCTGTTGTCAGGAAAAACGGGCAGGTTCTATTTGTTGGACTGCTCAATACTTTCTGTGGGTTAAAATCATTATTTTGAAAACTTATGATTGTTGTAAAATTATATACACACATGAATGCAATCATGAATATTTAACATAATTCCAAAAATGTATAAACATTTCTTCACAAAAATTTTATATATGACAAATGTTCACAAAAGTTACTATGGAAACACACATCTGACCATACATCATTTATTAGGATGATATCAAGCTTGAATAAACATATGTATACTCTCTATATCAGAGTGCCATTCATTAAAATCTTGGAAAGCTTTTGTATAATGAGTAACAATTTGCAAAGAATGGCACTAAATTGCAATTAATTATTTCAATCCCTACTTGATGTTTCAGAAGACATTTGAGCATGTGATATTATCTGAGCAATAGATAGATACACACACACACATAGATATGCATATATATATGTATAGAAATACATGCACACACACACACCCAGTAGGTATGTTCAAGTTAAGGGATCTTGTCTCCTGTGTTTCTAGTATGCCTTGGGAAATTCCTCTGGGGCTGTATGTAAAATGGATCTATGAGCAATCAAACTGAGTAATATTCAAAAGTAGATGTTGTCAACTCAGACTGCACATCAGTCATGTGGAAAGTTAAAAATATTGATGCCCAGGCCAGTCAGCCTGGCTTGGAATCCAGGCATAGGTATACCTTTTTTTTTAAGTTTCACACATAATTCCAGTGTGTAGCCAGAGATATAAACTACTGTACTCGACATAGTATTCTGCTAATAGCTCATTTAGAACAGCGGATGAGTTCTTGGAAAGAGGAACTGCACACATGAGTGCTTGGGGGCTGTTACAGCGCCGACCTATGGAGATGCAGCTGCAGGCATCAGGCCCTGGCAGGCACTCCTCTCCTCATCTCAAGGCTGTCAGTCATGAAAGGCAGGCCTCCGTGGGGAAAGCCTCTGACACGTCCTCAGCCACGTCGTGGATGTCACATGATCTTCTCCAGGTCGGTCAATGGGAACTTCCTGTTATGCTTCTTCCTGAATGTTGAGAAAGGTATAGAGGCTAAGAGCACATCTTAAAGCTTAGGAGACAGAGAAGAGAAGCTCTGATACATGGCTGATTCTGGAAAGTTTGATTTAAAAAAGAAAGATAAGGAAGGAACTGCCCAGGAATCTATTGAGGTAGGCTTTCTGCATAACCGCAGTCTGCATGAGCTGGGCTTTCAACCTGGATGGCAGCAGGGATGCCACACCAGGAAGGTGTGTGTGTGTGTGTGTGTCTGTGTGTGTACACGTGTACCTGTGTGTGTGTGTGTGTGTGTGTGTACATGCGCAGAGTGTGGAGTTTAGGATATGCTTCCTTTCCCTCTCAACTTTGCCCTTTTCTTCCACCAGGAAGCCCCTTGATAGACCAATGGGAAATAATAGAAAATTCTAAACTCTTAAGTTCTACAAAAGAAAAAAAAAATCTTTGTAACGCAAGCAACAAGGTCAATGAACAATGTGTTCAACACACTCTACTATTCTTGGTTTTCTATAAAGACAATCCCTACCATCTACCACATTCCTTTCATGAAAATACTGAACGCAACACATTAAGCAAAAGCACCATATGTTTGTCCTTCGTATCAGAGATGCTATAGAACTGAGAGTTCTTTGAGAGCAGAGAACATTTGTTGTTGTTGTTGTTTTATGCCCAATACATAAAATCTATAAAAAGCATTTAGACTAAAGCTTCAGGCATAATAGTCACCCATAACTATGAAACTGTATTATCATTAATTTATTTCAGTTTTCATATCTGAGAATAGTATGTGATATATAATTAATTTCCAGAAACAAGTTGTTGAAAATATACAATGATATCAAGGATGGCATGTAGCTTTTATCTTGAAAAATGCCAGATTAACATTAGCTTCCTAAAGCACTAAGCTGTAAAGAGACCCAGACACCAGGACTTGTAGGACTGACTGTTGTGGTTGATTGATGATGTCTGCTGTGGTTGTAAGTGGAGGGAGTGGAAATTTCTGATGGTTCTAAATTTTTCTTGTTATACACAGTGCTTTAATCATCATCTTTGTAGTTTGCTTTTAAAATATTCTATTAGATTATCAAACATACATGAAAGTGGAGAGACTCATATAATGAACTCCCATGAACCAATAGCCTCACTTCAAATGCCATCAATATATTGCTAATTATGTTTTAACTACCCCTTTAGAACTTTTATTGTGAAGGGATATTTCAGATAAAATCCAAGACATTATGTCTTCTCATGTAAAATATTTCAGAAACTATTCCTAATGGACAAGAACTTAGGACCTATTATTTATACATTCACTATGCTATTATCACATCTAATAAAATTAATTCCTTAATACAATTTAGTACTGTCTTTTTTATAAAATACCCACATAGTTGTATCATTAGGATAAGTACCTTGAGGTTTAATTTGCTAGATCAAAGAGTTCGCACCTTTTTATGGTTTTTGAAACATAGTGCCAATATGTATCACAGTCAAGATGGAACAGATTAGTATTGCATCAAAATTCTTATAGTCATTGCTACTGGGAAGGAAAGAAAAACATGGACGTTTGGGGTATCTTGAAAATAACATCATGTGGATGGAGGAAGGGGAAGGGGAGAGAGGCAAGAAGGGAGGAAGGCAAGAAATCATAGCAAGGACTAGAGAAACCCACGGCCAAGGTGAGGCTGTGACCTCTGTGAGTCAGGTCCTTTACTGAGGGTCTGCACAGAGCCTTGCACCCGCTAAGGCAGGGGTTCCTGTTGAGCACCATCCCGAGGGTGGGGTAGGAGGAAGGCGAGCAGGAGCTTCCCACCACGCCTGACCCATCACCTGCCCCACACTCTGCAGAGACAGCTCCAAGCCTCCAGGGGCATGAGCTCTTCAAGCCCCACCTCCTGTAGCTCCACGAGAGGGACGGCATTGTATCCTCCACCTCTGTGACTGAGCGACCATGACCCAGGCTGCACGTGCCATAGGCCAACCATGAGGGGCTTTGTAGGTGGGAAGGCAGTTGCTTTGCAGTGTCTGGAACTGGTCCTCAAAACTACACATTCACTGGAGGAAAGGTACCTGCACGTACTCAGCAACTCTAAGACGAATACCATATGATCTCACTCATAGGTTTCATCTAAAATAATAATAACAATAATAATAACAAACAAAAGAGAAACAGACTTGTAGCTACAGAGGATAAACTGATGGCCGCTGGATGGGAGGGGTTTTGGGGAGGGGGGTGGGAAAGGGGAAAGAATGAAGAAGTACAAATTGGTCGTTATAAACTAGTGATGGGGATATAAAGTACAGCACAAGGGTACAGCCAGTAGCACTGTAGTAACTATGTAGGCGTCAGGGCGGCTTTATAACTTTATCTGGGGACCACTTCATAAGGTACGAGCCTGGAAATGTCTAACCCTTCGGCTGTGTGCCTGAAACTAATGTAACATGTAATGTCAACTGTCCTTGAAAAGTTAAAAAATAAAGAAAAGATGTCAGCCTTAATATTTTAAACCTTTACATCAGTCTGTAAGGTAGGTGCCACCATCCTCATTTTCTAGATGAGGAAATCAAAGTGTCGGTTTAAGTCTGTTCTGGAATAAGTAAATGAATGAATGAATGAATGAGCAAACAAATATACAGTTCAACCAAAAAACACAAACAATAGAAACCTAAGTGATCAGCCTAGCAGAAGTAAAATAAAGTAGCTAGGTTGGCAGACCTACGATTCAAACTCAGGTCCAGCTGACTACAAAGCCGGGATCCTGATAGCTGAACATTTCAGGAGTGACCCCCAGTGTTCAAAGTTCAAGGCTCCCTTAATTTCCTCTTGTTCTTTCTCTTTGTCTCACCTCTATGTGTGTCAGTGTTAATTTCTCTTAATTTAGTGAATATTTATACTCTTACTATGTGCCGTGCATTGTTCTAAACCCTGCATTATTCTCCCATGGAAGCCTCCCAACAATCCTGTGGAGTAAATATTATCATTAGGAAAGTGAGACTAGTTGGGTTATTTGCTTGAGGTCATCTAGCTAGCAAATAACGAAGTTAGAAATTGAACCCTAGAATTCTAGTTTCAGAGTCTGCTTTTAACCCTTTTAACTATTAAACTATCAATTTAATATGTACTGTTTACACTCATATTCATTTCCATATAACTATACTCAGATGACATAAAATGACAATTTAAAGGAATGAAAAAATTGGTAGGCCTTCTAGCACTATATACCGTAATATGCAATAGCCCTTTGGAGGCATTTTGTAGAATAATATTGCAAACATTATTCCCTCTACCTTATCCATAAACACTTCACATGGGATTTTTGTTCTTTGTGGAATAATTTCCATTGCAATAATTCTTATTTATTTTCTCAAAAATAATAGCGGGTTTCCATCACTCTTGTCAATAGATACAGCCAGCAAAGTGTAGGTGCATCGAGAGCCTAGGTTTGTCCCGCTAGATCGGTAATGATCTCCTTGTCAAATTGCTTTCCGTGTCTCTGACTTCCATCTGCTTCAGTGAATGTGTGCAGGGACTTCAACCAGGAAGGCAAAGAGCAGTAGGCACAGCCTCCGTCCACCAGGAATGCCAAGTGTCCTGAGAAAGACAGACAAGGAACTGACTGCCAACAGCCTCACTCAAGCGCAGGGTGCCGTGTGCACAGGGTGTCAGAGGACACTCCCCGTGGCACCAGAACCTACTGCAGACATCCCGCAGCACATGGCCCCAAACAAAGGCAGAAAGACCCCGTTCCCACACCTGTGCCAAAGCTTCCTCTCACAGAGACTAGAAACCTCAATTTCACTTAACTCTGCTTAGATCCATGCAATGTCCCCCCCCCCCCTTTGTTTTGTGGACTCCCAACGTTAAATTTCTGACTAGGATCGAGGATGTGACCTCTTGGCCCTCAGGCAATCGAGCTCCTTGCCAGCTCCCCTGTCCTTGGAACGGAGCTCAGCCCACCACTCCCAGAGTGGGACCCCTTTTCAAGGAAGTAGTCATAGACGGTAATGTGTTGTTGAGACGATATGAACGGAATACATGTCTGAACCCAGTTAAGGCCTCTCTATAAACTTTAAGAATCCAGTGGGCACATACTGAGATCTACTTCTCCTGTCACACCCAAGACAAGCCTGGTACGTTCCCTGGCTTCTTACACCTGCCACCGACCAACCTGCCTGTTTCTTGGTCTCTCCTTGCCCTCCACGTACTAGGACCAGTTTCAGATTTTGTCAGGGGAGCTTCTGAGTTTGTGCACCAACAACTATCTGATACTTATTTATTAGATGATTATTAAAAGGAGAGTGTGCCTCTTGTGATTTGAAATGATACCTTTATCCTCTATTATATGGAAGTTGCATGTGCAGTTGGATTTATTTCTGAACTTTCTGCTCCCTTCCAATGGTCAGCTGACCTTATGTCAGGACTGCTCATTTTCAGTTCTCGAGAATCCACCATCTGTGGCTGTAAATCAAACCTGCTTAGGATCTGCCCTCCTTGTCATCATCCCCTTTCTCCAACACCCCTAAACACTCATGCACACTTACCCTTCTTTTCAGAATTATCCTGGTTCTCATTTTTTTTTACATGAAATTTAAATGGAACACATCTAGCTCTAGGGGAAACAAATTGGGATTTTTATTAAAATCACATAAAACTTACAAATCAGTTTCAAGGAAATGGACCTAAGGGAAAACTTAAAACTCGACTGGAAGACAAAAGCCGACCTGATTCAATGGAGAGAGAGACTGTACTCATACTTGTTCTTAGGTGTAGATGTGCAGGGGAGGAGGGTGGAACAGCTATTTTAACTGGGGTCTTCTCTTCCACGACATCTTTTAAATGATTTGTTTGTAAATGAATCTGTTAATTTTGTATCTGGCTGCTTTCTCAACTTCACTATGTTTTTAGTAGCTTTTTCGAGAATATATTCTTAGGGGCCTGAGATAGTATTTCTCATTTCCCTGGAGTTTGCATTTCATTCAAGTTGCAGCAAAGGTGTATTAAAGTAAGAGAGCTACATTTCTTGTGGTGGAAAGGTCAGGGTCTACCATGACAACCATGTGCATCTTACGCATGTTGTCACCATCAGAGATGGTGGGGACATACTGTGAGCACAAGCGGTCAGTGCACGTGGAGGGGAGCGTTCTTCAGCACCTGCAGACAGCCGCCCTGTGGGGACAGAATCTGTGTTACCAGGTCTTCTCATTTGGCAAGCACGGAAAGCCAGAAATGTGGACTCGCAAGTGAAATATCCCAATTTTTAAATTAGTTTTAAAAGTACTCTGGGGCCAAACAGAAAGGACAAGTCTATTGGTTAAATGTTCCCCAGACCATCAGTTTGCCACCCCTGAGAGACGAGTGTTGTCCTTCAGAGCTGACAGAAGCTGCAAAGTGGTGTGCTACCGTAGGGTTTGCTTGACTTATTATGGGTGGATTGGTTTCCTGGGCTGACCACAGAGTTGGTGGCTTAAAATAGAAATGCGTTACAGTTCTGGAGGCTTAACGTGCAAGAACAAGACATCCACTTGGCCATGCTTCCTTGAAAGCTCTAGAGGGGCGTCCTTCCTGCCTCTTCCAGCTTCTGGTAGCTCCAGGGTTTCTTGGCTCGTGTCGCCTTCACTCCGGTCTCTGCCTCTGTCTTCATGTGACCTCCTTCATGGCCCCTTCTCGCTGGTGTGGCCTTTGTCTCTTATGAAGATACTTGTCATTGGATTTAGAGTGTGCACAGATAATCCAGGATGATCTCATTTCTAGATCCTTAACTACATTTGCAATGTAATTTCTGGTTATACAACATCCAAATACAACATTTGGACGTTGTATAACAAGATCCAAATTCAGGGGATGAGGACATGCACATATCTGTTTGACCCACTCCAATGAGTGACAGAGAAATAGAAGATGGCACAAAATAAACACAGACCTGTCTTCAAAGCTCGCTGTTCTGATTTATCCTCCCAGTAGCAGGGAGTACGAGTCCCCCTGCGTCTCTTCCTCAATGTCTCGGTCTCCGCTTTTCTCCCCTCCTGTCCCTTCACCTCCTTCCTGCCCTTCCCTCCTCTCTCCCACTTCTCCAGTTGTCTCTTCTCCTCTCCTCCTTTCCCTCCTTTTCTGCCTTCTACCCCTCCTCCACCCTTCTCCCTCTCCTCCCCTTTTCTCCTTCTCTTTCACGGGCTTTCAGTTTCTCTCCTCGCCCTCTCCTTTTTCTTTTCTCTTTGTTCATCAGCTCATTCATCTGTTCTGTTGGTATTGCGCCCCTGTGATGTGGCAGGAGCAGGTGCTTCCTGAGTCCGAAGCAGATAGGGAAGAGCTATGGGCCTGCCCTTCGTGGTGAGAAGCACTCGCCGGGTCCTCCTGCCACTTCGGCTGACAGGGATGTTCTAACCCGCGACGCCTGACTTGTGTGGATAAAGCAGCGATCGGGGATGCCGGTTGTTTGGGGCCGCCGCGGGCCCCCGCATTAGTATCTCTCAGCGTCTCCTCTCCCTGGCCAGGCAGGCAGTTGTGTCCTCTGACCTCCTCTTGACACTCTGAATGCTTTGTGCCACACACTTGTGAGAACTTTCTTCCTTCTCAGCTGGAAAGGTCACCTCTCTGCGTACCGCCAGGATGAACTATGTGTGTGTGGATTTGCACGCTCTTGTCTCAACCACACATTTCAAGGGGCGTTGGAGGGCAGCACCCCAGTTAAAAGAGGAAACAACCAGATGAGTATAGTCATAACACCAGCTAAAACCCTGCTAGTTATATCTGTGCTGCCTTAAGTTTACGTCCGATGATTATAGGAATGTTACACAGTGTGTACCCAGCGGGACTTCTGCTTCGGAACCACCTGGAGATTTTCTGAAGTTAAAATGATGTGTCCAACAAAAGGAAAATTTTCATTGTAAGAATTTCATCTGCTCTACCTAAAAGAAGACTCTGTCTCCTTTAACATAATTCTGATTCTGCTTCCAGTGAACTGAAACCTTTCTCTCAGTGCTTTGAATGACAGTCTGATAATTTAACTAATACCTTTATTGTGTATCCAGATCACTTTTCTTCTGTGCTATAATAGGAATTAGAAAAAGTCTCAATTCATTGTGATATGTACACATACATACACACCTATACACATATATTATTAGATCAAATTATTAGAGTTACTCTAATTTCTACTTTTCTCCTTAACTCTGTTACACCCAGGTGAGTGTCCATCTTGTATTAAATTGCCTATTAACATGATTAATAGGCTACAGACACTATGGTAACAGGCCAGGAGTGGTGGGTTAGTTACTGTGGCCAGAGGGGAAGCTGTGGACCACCCATGTCAGAAGCTCCTATCTCCGAGTAAAGCAGAGGTGTGGAGCGTGCCTAGCCCGAAGGGCTGCCGGGGACATCCCAAAGCACTGTGAGTGCATGGCTGTAGCAAGTCTCTTTGGAAAACTCAAATGTCCCATGAACAATTTTATTCTTTGTGAATGAAATTTCTATTCAACCATAGTCCTGCTACAAAGAAGTAAAAGTGTTCAGTCCTGAAAGAAATCTGACTCAGCTGAGGCCAGTCAGCAAAGAGTCACTAATTTAGTGTCTGCTTGACCTCTGCTTGACCTCTGCTTCTGCTTCCTTGAATTGTCTGAAAGGAGCTCTGTTTTCTGCGATGGCTTTGGCTGAAGCATTGGGAGCCCATGTAGCCAGTTTTACCATTTGACACAATAAGGCATCCCAGTGCATGACCATGCTCAGACCTTGGAGCTATCACCAGCTCAGTTCCAGACCCCAGACCCCACCACAACAACACAAGCAGGGTGACCGAGTGAGCCATAACCTGTTTTTGCTGGTGGAGGGCCTTACCTTCAATTTGTAAAAAAATGCAACATCTGTGAAGCACAGTACACTGAAGTACAGTAAGGCAGAGTGTGTCTGAAATTGTTCTGCTCTTGCCCGTGGTGGACCACGCAGTGCCCACTGGGGTTGAGGGCTGATGCAGCAGGGAGAAGGTGATAAGGCATCTGATCAGGGGGTCCAGGAGGTGGCATGGTCCGTAAGCTGCAGCAGGACCCCACAGGCTCTGCCCAGTCTTCAGGGGACGTGAGACACTCCTGGGGAACTTAGGGAAAGAAAACAGAAAGACTCAGGGCTGCTACCTCCTTAATCTTGGTCTCCACCTTCTTTATCAGATTGCTAGGTGATTGGGATGCCCACCAAAATGTATGAATCACTTCTCTGTGGTAAGGAAATCAGAAACCAAGCTCTAGAACAGGGGTGTCCAATCATTGGGCTTCCCTGGGCCACATGGGAAGAAGAACTATCTTGGGCCACACACCAGACACACTAACATTAACGACCAATAATGAGCTAAAAAAAAAATCTCATAATGTTTTAAGAAAGTTTACGAACTTGTGTTGGCCCACATTCAAAGCCGTCCTGGGCCACGGGAGGCCTGCCGCCTGCAGGTTGGACAAGCTTTGTTTGGAATAAGGCCAACTCAGGCCAAATTCCTCTCTGGGCCTTAGTTTCTACCTTTCACGTGTGGATAAGATTCATACCTACTTCCTAGGATTTATGTGACACTTGAGAAAATGTATATGAAATGCTAGTTTATTAACAGCTAGTTGGAAGATGAACTTATTCATATATTCATTCATTCAGTGGGTAAATGTTTATGCCAGTGATTTATTAAAATTTTAGTAGCAATACAATTTGTACATACATAGTAGATAGTTTATTCATATTTGTTGATTTTGAGGCCTAATTATGCTGGGACATTTTGTAATGCTAGAATGACTTCGATATTCTATAGCACATGTTATTCCATTTGAATAAATGTCCAGTCTTTGCCAACCCCCTTCTCTGAGTTAAAACCTAGAGCCATCAAAGTCATACATGTGTATTAATTTAAATGACACTTGTTAAAGTCTGTCTTCCCCATCTGGCTGGTTTAAAGCCGTGAAGGGCCACATGTATTTTAATCCCAAGGACTTTGTGAGTGTGGAGACCAGTGGCTGTCATAGCGTAGATGCTCAGGTAATATTCAATGGGTGTGTTGTGTTTATAGAACAGCCAACAATTAACATTCTTCTTTATCAAGCACAATGCCAAGTACATATAAATAATAGCTTATTTAATCTTAATAACAATGCTGTGAAGTGGGTGTTAATATTCAATCCATTTTATAGGTGAGGAAATGGAGACACATAATAGCTGAGTAATCTGCTCAAAGTCAGACAGGTAGAAAGTGGCAAAGCTAGGTTCAGACCCATATTTTGTGACTGCGTATCTGTGTTTATGACTGCACTAGGTGGCTTCTCTAATGACAGAAAGCGCAGCTCTCATGTAACTTGGCAGTTCAACTCTAGGAAACTGCCCCAAAGCAAATGTGCAGGCATAACTCGGAGATACTGCAGGTTCGGTTCCAGACCATCCCAATAAATCAAGTATCTCAACAAAGCAAGTCGTGACCTTTTTTGCCTATGGAGGGTCTTGCCTTCAATTTGTAAACAACTCAACACCTGTGAAGCTCAGTAAAGTGAGCGCAACAACACGAGGCCTGCCTGTGTGCTGCGTAGGTACCTGACCTACGGCGATGAGATTCCCTCAAGGCCCATACAGGAGGGAGTGAAGACGCAGGCCTATTTGAGGTCACCTTCGTAGGAACAGTAAGACATGGCACGGAGGTTGAAATTCCAGGGTGGAGATCCCGGAGTGGTAACCAGAGACACAGGTGTGGAAGCCGTCTTGGGGGCGTGCAAAGAGGCTCAGAGCAGCAAGGATCACGGGCATGTGGATGTAGATAGAGTGAGTGCCCCAGGAAAATCCATGAACAGGTAACTCAGCATGCTCCCTGTCCCCCAGGGTCATCGGCAGCCTACAGGGTAGCGAGGCAGGGCTGTTGTCACTGTGAGGGGAAAGGGCAGGGAGGAACCAAGCAAAAGGCTCAGTTACAGAGGCAGAGCCAGGATACTCTCATGGGAACCAAGGCAAGAACTTAAGTTTGACAGGGTGACAATGCTGACATCTAACCAACTGGGCAGGAACTTCTGGACTCCTATTGCTGATGTTTAGGATAGGCTCTAAGCCCTGCTTCACGAAGTGTAGGCAGCAGCGTGAGCATCGCGTGGGCCTTGTTAAGCAGACAGAATCCCCCACGCAGCCGTGCTTCTTACCGTATGGCCGTCACCTGGGCTTCTTACAAATGCAGCATCTTCGCTTCCACCTCAGACCTTCTGCATCAAAATTGCATCGTATGAGAGCCCCAGGAAATTCCTATATAAATGCAGTTGGGAAGCAAAAGCCGTGCTCGGCTTCCAGGTCAGGGTGGCCAGTAGGCCTGATGCAAGGAGCCGAAGGGGAGAAGGAAGCTGGGCCAGCCAGATGTGAGTGACAAGGACACGAGTTTTGGCTCAGAAGTCTTGCCCTTCTCTCCCTTCCTGCCTGCCGTGCACGCAGGCATCCTCTGCAGTGCTTACTCCCCTGAAATCTGCTGGTTCTCGGCACAAGGGAAGCGGACCTGACTGCTGCTCTCCTCCCTTTTCTTCTCTTTGACATGCTCCACAGTCACCTACCTGCATGTTACTGAGCCGCAAAGTAGCTCTGCCTTCATCAGCAGCCATCTGTATTTGCAGCAGACACAAGAGTTTTGAAGTGAGAGACATTTTTAAGGATACAGTTTCCTATAGAGATGTGTTTCTGAGCTGGGGAATGCATGAGCTGTCTGAGTGGTTGCTGGTCTGGGTTTGGCTTGGGTGAATCCCTGTGGCATGCGACTGAAAAGTTTCCCTGAAGCCCCCTTGTGTCCTGTTGAGGACGCCTGTCCCTTAAGTATGTGTTGCTGTCTGGGTGTTGTATAGAGACTGGCTCAGGGGTTGTGATAATGAGGGAATGTTTCGGTGGTCTGTGGCTACATAACAAGCTACCTCTCATGTTGTGGTTGAAAAGACAAAGCACCACTACTCTGCCATTGGGCTAGTCTCAGCGAAGTTGCTCTTCTGCGGCATTCAGCTGGGGTGGGGGGTGGCTGGTGTCCGACACTTTCCTTTCCATAGGACCTCACATCTCCCAGGCAGACCTCTCAGGACCAGGCAGCTGGATTCCGAGAAGCAGAAGTTCTCAAGTACAAGCCACAGCAGGCACAGGGTTACCTCGCCTCAGTGTCCCATGCAAAATATGGCAACATGGTTGACCTTGGGCACGTTATTTCATCAAGCCTCTGGTTTTCATCAGCAAAACAGGCATGGTGGTAACTACAGTATACGTTGTTGAGATGAGATGGTAGCAACTACTATGTACTTTACATAAAATCCATGTACTTTACATAAAATCTATGCCAAGTACAGAGTCAGGGCCATAGCACTCACTAAAAGTGTTAGTTATCGTGTTGATGATGGTGATAGCGATACTTTGTCCATGGTTGAGCTCACCAGAGAAACAAGGCATGTCACTGTGTCATCCCTAAACAGATTTCATTGTGAAAATGTCATTTATAGGCCACATATCTGTCTGACATTTTGAAGAAGAGATATAGGTATACGTTAACACTAGAATTTTTTTTTTTTTTCTTATGTCGATATATTTTTCTTTGACACAAAAGTGCATTCAATCTACTGAAACAGAAAAGCCAGCTCTGGTGTTTTTACCTTCGAACACTGCCGCAGTCCCCCATGGGCAATGACCTTCCCCTTTAACTCTGTTTAGGGTTTGATGCCTACTTTACATCCCGCACCCTTGAAAACAACAGAAGAAACGTATGGTTTGCAGAGTACTGGGAGGAAAACTTCAACTGCAAGCTGACAATTAGTGGGTCAAAGAAAGAAGACACAGACCGCAAATGCACAGGTAATTGCATTCTCATTGTCCTTCTCCTATTACTGTATGTGGCCAGCGTTGAAATGTCTGCATAAGTGACAGAAGGAAGCTTGGCTGGAGACAAATTGAAAAAGTAAATTGAATTTTACTAGATTGTTCAGAAAATGGAACAGGAGCGTAAGTCTTGCAGGACAAGAGAAGTACAGACAAGATTGCATTCTTTTCTGCATGTTTGTCTAGGAGTAATTGACATTTTCATTGATTCTTTGAATTAAAAAGGGGTCATGCTGCTTTGAATGCTCTTGCTGATAAATATTAGTTCATGTTGTGGCCAGGAATATGAAGTCATTTTCACATGGACAGAAATCTCTGACAAATCCCATGTTGGCACCAGATTTAACTATTACCATGGATGGTAAAATTTGATTAAGGAAACAAAGTATTTGGATTTACTCATACAGTCATGATAGTTTCAACTGATACTTTAGCATCAAAGTTAATGTGTCACCTGCTACTTAAACTATGCTTTTAAAATAGTCACCAAGCCCCATTGAACCTTGGGTAATTACTCCAAATTGAAAGCATGCGTGTATATGCCAGATGTGTATATAATGGATAATAGTAGCTCAGAAGGCAAAAAGGCACATTCATTCCTGGATTCATTCACAAATGTTTGCCAAGTAACTCCTTTTTGCTAAGCAAGGTGCTAAGCACTGGTGATCTGATGGTGATCCAACCAGGTAAGGACCCTGCTTTCATGCTGCTTAGAGCGTAGTGGGAGGAAATCTGCAGTATTCCAGTGATCTCTCTATGGATATATAATTACAGTCTGTAGTAAGTGTCTGAGGGCTATAGGGACATGTAACCAAGCAATTTCACTCACGTTGAAGGCAGAAGCTGTGTCAAAAGACCTACCTGAGACATGAGTGGACATGTTAGGGAAGACAGAGGACAGAATGGAGAATTTCTGATAGTGGAATACTGTGACAAAGGGCTTGTAGCAGAAGAAATTACGGTATATCTCAGGTTGTGAAAAACAGAGAAATGTGACTGAAGGAAAGAATAGGATGAAGGTGCGAGTTGATGTTACAAGTGTAGAGATATGGACAAAGAATAAGTCATGTTGCGAAATATGTGGAATTTGGTCTTTATCCTGAGAGTACAGGAACTTGTGGAAGGGCTTTATGTAAGGATGTGACTTGATCTAGTATCTTATCACCTAGACGTTTGTTATATATCATTCCCCAATTCTATACTTCAGTTGCCTTCAACATTTAGATTGATGATCTTGAAGTATCACAGAACCCTACAAAGCTTTTTATATGTTCAGCAAAGTCACACAAATGTAGGACACACTTCCTATGCTGAGTTTCTTTGTAATGTAGCTCTTTGAACATCAATTCAGAAAACATATATTAATTAAGAATAATGGGGGTGGGAGCGGGAGCTGGGATGGCTCAGTGGGTTAAGCACTTGCTTTGCAGCCCTGGGGACCGAGGGTTGAATCCCGGCCCCGGCCCATTTGGACCCATATGCTGAGATGGGGTGTGCTTTCCATGCTGGAGGCCCCCAGCTCAGTTCTTACTCATCTGGTTTAGCTCCTGGAGGCATGCCCCCTTGAGTATGTCTCCCATGCGGGAGGCCCCCAGCCCAGTTCCTGCCCTGCGTGGCCCCCACCCTCCTGTGTGGAATGAAACATGTTGAAAACTGATGATGTGCAACTATGGAGATTGCACTGGGCCCTCCCCTTCTCTCTGTCTTTCTCTATCCCTGTATCTCTCTCTGTCAAAAGCAAAAACAAAAAATAATAATAGGGCATGAGGGGGAGTGCCAGGATAGTTCAACAGGTTAAATGCTTGCCTTGCAATCATGACATCTAAGGAAGCATGAGATCTGAGGATCGAATCCTGGCACTGGCCCATGCAAATTTATGTGCTGAGCTAGGGCGCAAATGGTAACCACTGAGATGGCGGTAAAGGTTCTTGCCTTCTATGTGGGAGGCCCCAGTTCCATTCCTGCCCTGGGCGGCCCCACCTCCACCTGTGTAGAATGAAACCAGGTCACAACTAATGATGTACAAGTATGGAAACTGCTCTGGGCCCTCCCCCCACCCCCACCCCCCACCCCTGCCCCCCCTCCTTCTCTCAAACAATAAAATAAATCTTAAAAAATAAGAATATGGCATGTAAATCATAATACTAAAAACACTGTCAATGGTGTGGGGATACGTAAGGTAAGGACTTTTCCTCAAGAAGTTTTCCATTAAAAAGGAGAGATAGATATGAACAGAGATATAAGTAAAACAATGATACAAAATAAATATGATGCATAATTGGATATATAACCATTAATTAGAATATCAGATTAACCACATTCTCTAGCTCATGGTATATAGCCAAGAGGGTTTGCATAAAACAATCCTTACAATGTTGGGAGGAAAAGAGAAACATCAATTCAATATTGACTAAACCTGGGTAACACAAAGCTCTCAAGTAGAAACTGAAAAAAACTAGTTTGGTGTCTGGATAATTTGTCTATGTGACAAGGAACATCCAAATGTATTAGAGGTAGCCAGATGACTGATGACAGTTGTTGTGGTTCTTTCGGACATGTGATGTTCTGTGAAGTGTCTGGAAGGTGGGAGGGATTGTGTGACGACCGTTAGGATCACTCCAGCAAGCCAGTCCCCAGTGTTTTTATTCACTTTTAACACAAGCTGTTCATTTTTAACTGCTTTTTCATTCATTTCACATGCACAAGAGAACATGATGCTTAGACGTTTACAGACCTTATAAAGTATTAACCCTAACAGGGCTGTACTTTACGTCCCATGACTATATATATATATATATATATATATATATATATATATATATATATATATATATATATATATATATATATAAATAAGCAATAATTGACATTCAGCATTAATATATATTATTTTCCGGTGTACCACACAGTGGGCAGGCATCTAATTGATGAAGTGCTCCCCCAAATGGGCCCAGTGTCCACCTGACACCATGTGTAGCTTTTTCAGTATATTACCTGTATCCCACATATTGTACCTCACATCCTGTGACCACTGTGAACACAAGCTGTTCTGTTTGTAGTCGCATTTTAGAGCTAATCATTGAGAATGTGGGGAATATGAAAGCTCATGATCCAAACTGCCCCCTTCTAATATGACAATAGACTTGTTTTTATATCATGCTCCTTCTGTGTGAAAAAAAATCCAAGATCACATTTACTACGTTGCCTGTGGTTCCAAATGGCTTGAGCATTCTCGCCTTTCCCTCTTGCTGGTTTGTGAACTGGCTTTCATACTCCAAGGGTGAGAAGAGACCAGAGAAAAAGGCAGACCACTCTAATTTGGTAGGTGGCAGGTTCAGTAAGCGAGGGAACTACTTATGAGGTTTGTCACGGGCGGCCACCAGGTGAGCTGATCACCACACCCATTGGCCAGAGTCTTAAATGTTTAGACAGAGGCCTTAAATGGGGTTTAGTCACGTATACAGCCCAGGTAGTCTTAACACCTTACTCTCTGAAGGCCGTGTCCTTGGAACAGCTCCCAGTGTGGGAATGGTAGGTGGAGTAAGCACTCCAAGGTCAGGGGAGGATGGGAGGAGCCTCCAGTTCCTGGTCCAGCCTGTGCATCCACCAGCGGTCATGTCCTCTCAGTGCCTTACCACTTCCAGTGTGGTAAGGCGAGCTATCTTTTAAGAAAAGAAAATTTTTTTTAAGATTTCTTTGTATTGTTTTTGACAGAGAAGGGTGTTGAGAGGAAGGCTTGACTAGTCTCCATAGCTGTATACCATTAGTTTTCCATATGGTTTTATTCCACAGGTGAGCGCAGGGCCATGCGGAGCGGGAATCCGGCCAGGGGCTCAGGGCTGTGCAGGGCAGGAAATGGCCTCCCACATGGGGGGCATGCTCCCCGCAGGCCGGGGGCCTCTCACGTGGGAAGCACATCTGGATCGGCCGCCTAACCAGGGGCCTCCCACATAGGAGGCTCACCTCAGTGAGAGTCCCAACTGTGGATACACCCCAGTTCAGCACATGGGTCCGCCCAGGTGGGGCTGGGATTCGATCCTCAGGCCCCAGGGCTGCAAAGGGAGTGCTCAACCCGCGGAGCCATCCCCGACTCCCCCAGGCGAGCCATCTTGAGTGAAGGTAAATAGCACTACCATCACTGGGTCTCTTGTTACTATCACTGGGTATCAGGACATGGGTGGTTGTGTGTGTGTTTGTTTTTTCTTATACTTCCTCTTTCCAAATTCAACTGAAGTTGTAATTTGCTTTGAAAATATTCCCAAAATACTACTTAAAAAAAATCTTTACATGTACATCTACTTGAACTTCAAATTGGAGAAATGGGAGAAAAGGCATGCTAAGATTTGCTAGACTCGGGGAAAAGAAGTGATGGGAGAGAAGAGACATGTTGCATCGTGTTAGTGAGAGTTCTTGACACTTTGATGCGGGAAAAGAGTGGAGGGCAGAGGGAAGCATTGAAGGGCATGAGGACATGGATGACATAAGGGAAGGCTGCTTTAGCACCCAGATTTGGAAATGTTTAAAGGATGAGCACATTGGGAAGCAGCAGCCAGATGAAGCGCGGTAGTCCAGCCTCGCGGGTCATCTGCTGCGGGGAGCACGTGTTCTGCTCTGAGGACTGAGGCGTCCTCGTCACAGACCTTTCTGTGACCGGGCTGCTGATGAATGAGTCTTAGCATGGTCACTCCTCAGATTCGGGCACAGATGAAAAGGTAACCCCTTTTTCCTTTTTCTGAGCTGTGTAACCTCTTTAACCAGGACGAGCTGTTCATTATATAGTATTAGCTCTAAGTGGACTCTCATCGGAATCAGTCATCTGTCCAAAAGCGTTTTGTAGATGAGGAGCAGGACCCATACTACTTTGGGGAGCAAACATCTGGGGTCAGGAAATAGCAATGAGTTCTAAAAATCTGTAAGAATATAGTCATGACAGGCAGAAGAATTGTTGAAAAAAGTTATTATAAATAAACTATGTATACTTCATAATTTAATTGGAGCTACATGGGCTTGGATTCTTATAGAAAATGACCTGAACACACATGTAATTTTTATTCCTAGAAATTATCCATATGTATTGGAAGTTCCTTTCAAACAGGAAAGCTGCCACATTCCTCCATATTCTGAGAACATCCTGACTTTCCTTGCTACCCAATGCTGAAGTCTCCACACACTGAGAGCCAGACATTCTTCTTTCTACCTTCCTTGCTGGTGGCCTGATTTCCACTGATATAGATTAAACCTTGACAGGGACTCATTCTATTCATGGGTTAGCTCAGCTGCCGTCCCCTTAGGGGACATGCAGGTGAGTAAGTTTATTGATGGTTTAATCATTCACAGAAAACACAAACTCCATTTGACAGGTACTGTTGCCATTCATGCTACTGCATGGTAGAGCTACAATTTCTCATGGAGATAGTTCCAGCCACATACACATTAAAGAAAGCGCTTCTAGGCGGTTCGCCACAGAGCACTTGTCAACGGGGGCAGGAAGGTCAGATGTGGCTTTTTGTTCAAGTAGTGTTTATGTTCCCCGAACCTCCACCTCACTTGGGATGTATGTTTGCCCATCAGACTTCTCTCTGACACAAAGACCAGTTGAGACTCTGATCTCTTTGGGGGTCATATGTTTTTTAGTGAAGATGCCACAATCAAGAAAAGAAGGAAAGGTCTGAGCACAGAGATAAGGTGGTCTTGGGAAAAGAAACTGAGGACACAAAGTGGTTAGGAAACTGTGGGTTTGGGCATGAAAGAGACCTGAGCTTGTGTTCTAGGGTTGCCCCCCAGGACTCTGTGAGAGCTTGGACATTATTTAGCCTCTCAAAGCCTTTCCTCATCTTTGAAATGAGGGTAGTAAAACTTCAGTGGCATCCAAAGTGGTGGGGACCAGATGAGGTCATTTGGATAAACTGGCACATAGTGGTCGCTCATCAGTGCTAACAACACTGGGCTGAGTGCAGGTGCCTGTGAGGGTTTCATGAAGATCCTAGTGTCCTACATGCGGCCTAAGGAAAATCAGGGGACATGTCAAATTCTAACAGAAAAGTAAAGCCAGGGATTTGAATCAGGACAGGCATTCTCCCTGGAGTGCACCTGCCACAGCCGTGTGCTGAGGCCTGGGAAAGTTTGTCAGCAGGCGGTGTGCCAGCTTATGTGATGACTGGGGCATGAACCTCAGAGCCTGAGTTTCAGCACCGTGTGTGTCCCAGCGTCCTTGGGTCTTGGACTTGCCCGACACCTCATGCCCCAGATTTTGTGCCATTTTGTCCCTGATATGCTGTAGCCTTTTGCTCCCAAACTCGTTCTTTAAACTTAGAAGGAGGCTTGGAGAATCTGAATGTGCTCACGTGTGGCAGCCCGTAAAATGATTGCTCTGTCATGCTCTGTAGCTTACATAGAATACATGTGTACCATTACTATTCTGTCAAATACTGCTTTGTGAATACTGTTTCCTCAGAGTTACCTCTTTGCAGAAAAGAGGGAATTTCACAATTAAAAGTCCCATGAAGGGACATTTTGACTTCCAGAGGTGTTTTTCTTTGAGATGGGAGAGGATGAATAAGTTGGTGACTTTTAGGTTGTTGCTCTTGGTAAAACAAACAAATAAACAAAAAAGCCACTATATTCCATTGCTAGTGATTTCAAGACACACAGTGAACAGATTCAGTTTTTATATGAGTCCCTAATGTTTCCTGTGGAAAAGTATCAGGGGCCAAAGAGTATACTCTAATAAATGTCCTCATTTGGAGAGGTTAGGTCCTTAAGCTATGGTTTTCTTTACACCTCACTTCTCAAAGCTACTACCGGTAGTTTAAACAAAGATCATTTTGTTGGTGGGGCAAAAAAAAATTCTATTAAGAAATTCTGGTGGTGAATAAACCATGTGTTTCTCAAGTCCTGTACACTTACCTGGAGCTCAGGCCTGTCAAAACCTATGTTAATTTTTAACAGGCCTATGAAGGCAAAGGAATCGCACATTAAGTAAGTCAGGTGTTTTGAGAATGTATGTGCAGGAAGAATTTACGACCAGACTATTTAGTTTTCCCTGTCATTTGATGATTCTATTCTGAATTGACCTTTAACTGTTATATAGATGTTGTATTATGGCACCTTAATTTATTCACCATAATTGAGGAAGCCACATCAAAATGGTACAAATAAGTATTGTCTCACCCTTTGGTGTTCCAAGATGTTTTGAAGCCATTCTGATGAGAAGCAATGTAAAATGCATTTTGCACCTTTGTGCTTTCTTAAACAGAGGTTTGATGCGTATTAATTATGATCTAATCTGTGTGGCGTTTCCATTATGTTAGTATGTGTTAATATGGTTCTTTGTTAAAAATTTGATTCTCTGAGTCATCTCTAAATCTCCATCTTGATTGATGTTTCTTTTGTTATAATCACCCTTAAATCTTCCCCTCCCTCCTCAAATGGCTGGATTCTGTCTGTGTGGGGACTGAAAACATATGCCAAATTATTAAGAATTGTTTTTTATTCATTTAAAATAATTATTAAACGTCTCAGAATTATCACAGAAAGGCTAATGTATACAACTTTGTGGATTTAGTACAGCATTTTATAGCAAGTATTTGGGTAAGTCTACTAACAGAATTTATATCAAGCTTGTCCAACCCACCTCATGTGAGCTGCATGTGGCCCAGAACAGCTTTGAAAGTGGCCCAACACAAATTCATAAACTTTCTTAAAACATTATGAGATATTTTTTGTGTGTGTGTGATATTTTTTTTAGCTCATCAGCTATTGTTAGTATATTTTATGCGTGGCCTAAGACAATTCTTTTTCCAGTGTGACCCAGAGAAGCCAAAAGGTTGCACACCCCTGTTTTAGATAAATGAGACGCTGTAATAATTAGTAGAGCATTCCCCACATTAATATTATCTGACTGTCATACCTGACGTCCTCATTGTTCTTGGAAATCTTTAAATTCTTTTTGGAACAGGAGTATTGAACAAAAATCCTATGTCCATAAAAATGACTCCAGACATCGGGTTCCCATGTATAAGTCAAAGAAGTGTTTTAGTATAACATTAAATCATATGCCATGCTAATTCTATAGCTTTGCTTTTAATTCACTTAGCTTAAAAGTTCATCTTATTTTCAAACCAATGATTTTTTTTTTTTTTTAAGAAAATTAAGAACACAAAGATAACCTCTTTTCAATGGGAAGCATGTCACCAGCTTTGTCAATTATTCTGAGAGCATGACTTCTGTAGCCTTTTCTATAGTTGTCTAATGCTGTAGGTGTAACTCTCAGGTCACAAAACTGGTAGTGCAATAAATGAAACTTATTTCCTGTAACTTCACTTTGTTTTCCAAGGCGCCATTCCAATAGTTCGTAGAAATTTAATTAGTCATTTGCGAGTCCCTTATTCCACCTGTGAATAAGTGGGGTTGGAGCGTCGTTGCAGAGGGCTTTTATAAGGTCAGGGCATTAGTTCTGTGTGGAGCCCGTTTGCTCTAAGCCTTTGGCATCTACCCATGACTGTCCAGGAACAGATCTCCAGGAATGACCGTGTGTGCGCCAGCCCCTCCTAGTGGATTTGTGAAGTAACTACAGCATGGGGTCCTTGGTGCTGGCCCCGGGTCTGTCCAGGTCCAGCTGGGAGTTTGATTACTTTCTCAGCCCACCTCTGAGCATGGTGGGGGCGCTGGCAGAGCTCCGGACGCTTTTCAGAAGCACACACCATGTCTTCCGTGTGCCTCCCTCATGCTCTCCTTTCTCACCTTCTGTTCCTGAGCGCCATGCTGGAGGCCAGGCAAGGAGCCTAGCCTCCATCCAGTCATGTCCTTCCACGTCTTTTGTGCATGCCATGCACTGTCCTGAATCTTTCAGGAGTCAACTTTCAGAGCTCAGAGCCTAGTGCTGAGCACAGAATGCTGGCTTTTAAAATGCGAAAGTCAGTCTTTTGTTGTTGTTGTTGTTGTTGTTCTGTTCTCTCAAATTCTTCTTGCTGTACAGCACACCAAGGCATCTTCAGGAGCTGTGTTTAATTCTGTGCAGAGTCAACCCAGGCAGCAGAACCCCAAGTTGAAAGCCCAAGGGTATCTAGTAAACTATTTCAAAAATGCTGGAAGCTATAATTGTTTGAGCTGTATATCATTTCTTTCTCAGTAATTCTAACAGACAATGGCTCTAAACCTACGAGTTAGGCCTTTCCAACTTTGGGAAGTCTGTCAGGCTGGACAGTTAATGAGAAGTAATCCCTGAGCTAGAGGAATTAATGCATATGTTGTCTTCTTAGCAACAGCCCTCGTAAACAAAGTGCCTCTTGTAAGCAATGTAAGTATTATTAATTGGATGTTTAGAGTCAGTTTAGTAGGTATAGGAAAGAGCTGTTGAATGTCTTATCAAGTATCATCAAGCAAGTCAGAATGGAATATAGCTTTCCTCGGGAAAGGCTTCTAGTAATACAGATGTCCTTCTTCCAAACAGAAATATGGATACTAAAAGCATTTTAGGATTTTACAGTGTGTGTGGCATCATATTCGTTTTTCTAGAGAATAAAAATGTGCTCACAAGATAAATATCTGCTATATAGAGAAACCCAGATAAAAACTTTCTGTTGCTCCTCCTAACTTTGTCTCACTATTTCTAATAGCAGTAGGTCAGGCATGTGGGTGAATATATGGGGAGGCTGCCCATTTCTTCCTCCTCATCCTGGACACAGGTAGCTTTCAGGGGACTTAAAACATAGCTGCTATTCTGTAGAAACACAGTGCAGTAGATTGTGCATTAACCAGAACGCAAGGCACCAGCAAAATGGTTTTACCAGTTGCTTGAGATTTTGCCGGTTGCTTGAGAGTGCCACTTGTTTGAGTTCCAGTTAACAGAGAGTCTACTTACGTTTATCTAGCATCTACCAACCCCCATGGGTGCTGGTTAGCTGAGAATCTACTGTATTCAAGCTACCTGCTGATGTCTCACTGGTGGATTCAGGAAAGCAGTTAAGACTTAAAAAGTCAATTGCCTAGGTTTGAATCCCAGGCCTTTCATTTCCTGTTACCTTGGTCAATGTACAGAAGCATCCTTATTTCCTTATTTGCAGAATGGATTAATGCTAGTCCCTACCACATGGCGTCATTTGTGAGGATTAAATAGAACAGTGCCCCGGGGAAATAGTGAGTGCTCAATGGGTTTAGGGACCATCACTGTGGTGGTCGCTGGTGGGACTTTGTAATTTGGGGCTGTTGTAAAATTGAAGAAAAACTACAAGGAGAACCCCATCATGGCCCAAACTGCTTTGCCTTCCTTTACTTTTATGTCCAGTCTTATTCTTCCTTTACCTTACAAGTCCTTTGCTTGTATAGTACTCACCACATATCAGTGCACTTTGATAGGTTTGTATCATCCCATCGGAAGCCCATTTTAACCTTGTGAAACGTCCCAGCTAGCGACCACCCCCTATTACAGATGAAAGTCACGCTGAACATCGGAGAAACTCTGCTGTGTATGAAAGTGTGATTGCTAATGAGAAAAACGTAACAACCCCAGCAACTACTAGCACGTATCTGTTTTCTCATACCTTCCGTTATTTGCTCACTTAAATGTGTGTTGACCAGCTGTACTGGGTGTGTCCCTGTGCTGGACATGAGAACTTAGACACAGTTTTTGCTTTCAGGGAACTTACGTTCCAGGATGGTAGGCGCCAGCAAACCAAATTCACATAGTAAATAAAGTAGTCACACATTGTGGTTCATGCTGTGAGTGAAACAAGGGCTGAACTAGGAAACAACCGCACAGAATCACTCCAGGAGAGTGTAGTCGGCAGAAATGATCATGACAGCCCCAGCGCTCGGGGACAGGTGATTATTCCCATTGTACGGACGAGGACCTCGAATCAACCAAATGATAAATACGCCCGATTGCTCGCTGTGCTTTCTCCTCTGACGCCTGGTTGCCTTCCAAGACTCCGAGAGAACTGAATGTGAACAGGCACTTTCTCATTTGTGGATAACGCCATCATTTTGTTCATATAGCTGTTGCCTCACACTGCAGCAGCCAGCCACGTAAGGGCTCTAAGGAGAACATATTTGATAATGCTCTTAGGTTGATCCTTTGGTCCTCACTTACAAACAGCTGCAATGGAGAAAAGAGTTGACCTCATTTCATTTCTCCTCTCCAAAACTCAAACTAGGATAGTATATTCCCTGTCAAACCTCCTTGTATTGCTGAAGAGCTAGTAGCATGTGCAAAGAGAAGAGATATAGGATTCAAACTCCTTGTCTCAGAAGCAGCATGATTATACAACAGTGAATTGCAGCCACAGCTATAAAATTCTCTCTGGTCCTCGTCCCCATTGGACTCTGTCCTTTGAGTGTGGAGCAAATAATCATACCTGCTGCTTTATCAAAGCTGAGGAGAGAGACTGAAGTAGTGAGAAACTGAGGCAGGACACTAGACTCTCAGTTAACCAGCACCCATGGGGATTGGTAGATTCCGGATAAATGTAAGTAGACTCTCCGTTAACTGGCACTCATGCAACTGGCACTCTCAAGCAACCAGCAAAGAATTTTGCAAGTTCCAGTTAACGGAGAATCTACTGTAATACCTCTAAGCAAAAGCTTACCAACATTACCAATATTGGAGGAGCATTTATAAATTGAACTACCAAAGTGATTTGATGCTCTGGCAGAAATAAGAAATTTACTATGGGAGGAAAATGTTGATTACAAGAGACTGTTGTTTTTTCATTTGAGAAGAGTGCAACTATCACGAGCAAGTTGCAGGCAAGTTTGTAATGAAAAGCTACATTTTCTAATTCAGTGGAATAAAAACGCAAAAATAAGAAAACTGTGCTAACAGCCAAGTTGAAGCAGTTCCCTTGATGTGGATACCAGGGTACAAACCATTAGAACAAATAATTGTTGGTCTTCTAATGTCCGAGAGCCTGGCTATGCATGTGACTACTACATACAGCACAGACTGTGTATTTCCATAGATTCTCTTTCCTTGAACAAGTTGTGAGATGGCAGTAGAAGTGTTACTGGACTTTAAGGATTTCTTAAAACCTAAATTGGTGGTATTTTTAGCACACAGAACTAATTGTTACCCTCAACACCTAGGACATTCTAATGGCCACAAGTCGGTCCAAGAAAGACTGAAATGTGCAGCATGGTCCTAGGGTCCCTTGTGTGTGACAGGCGTGCTTCTCCTTCTTCTTCAGCTCTGTGAAGGTAGCTGGGTTCACCCTGCCAGGGGCCCTGTCTCCCGGTTCCTCCACCGGACGCTCCCTTCCCCCAGTACGACTTGGATGGGTCAGCACTCATCCACCCTTCACACCCCAGTGCCACCGCTTTCAGAATGTCCCCACTGATGTTCCCACCACGGCCTAGGTCAGGCGCTTCACTACCTATTCTCCAGCTTTCCTTTCCTCCAGAGTGGCGCTCGCTTGTGCTTGTGAGGACATCCTCATGAGCATCACTGTGCGTTCACTGTCTCTCCTGTCCTTCACTAAGAGCTCAATGCCACTGGGCACTCGTTTCCTCCCAAGCCCAGCCCACACTCAGGTGAGACGTAGAGTAGGAGTGTAACCCGTAGCTGTTGAGGGATTACTTCTACGTTCCACGAAAGTCAAACAAAACCCTGTGCATAAAACATGTTAATGCAATTGATTGAATTGGGGGAGAGGGTGGGTGTTGCGCCCTTGTGAGCTGAAGCAGAAGCTCTCATGTGGAAGATCACCCTGGACAAATGGGTTGAATTCAGGGCTGTGTAGGATGTATTGGGTTGCACATAAATGGTTTTTTTGGTTTTTTTTTTTT